>VXAK01024712.1:76450-127239 GCA_013399435.1 Arenaria interpres
ACAAAAAAAAACCACACACACCACAAAAAACCATACAAAACACAAAACCACACCTCTTCCTGAATGTGTGCCAAATTATGACACTAAACTACATGAGAATAGCAAAGAAATCTAATTCATAACTCAAATGAAACTATCACTGAAATATATAGGATACTCATTATTATTTATTTTCAGGGTGCTTATTTTACCTGCAATGTAATATTTGGATATTACTATCAAAACCAAAAGCCCTGCTCACAAAAACCCCAAAATTCTACAGCTGTATGATAGATCAGAAGTTTATTAACGGAATTGATTAAGTAAATTTGGCTGATACTTGCCATTAATTTAAGTCCTACCAAGCAGCTGCACACTTGTGTGTACTGTAAGCCCTTATTTCAGGCTCTTTTTATACCACATTTATAGAAAACAGCAAATGGTTGGTTTTACTGACAGAAAAAGAACTTGACTCTACACATGAATTTTAAGAAACAAGTCCAAAATACAGTGAAATATGTTCAAAAAGAATGTTGTGTTATGGAAAACCACCTTCCCGCCTTCAGTAAGTTTTCCAAAACTTAACAAAACCACGCTATACAAAACCAAACATTAAAACCTATGATAGGAAAAATTCTCTAAGTAGATTTACTTCAGGGATAAAACCCACAAATTCCTATTACATGGTGTTAGGGAAAGATAGATATCTATGTAGATTGCTGTGACTGCAGTAAATAAGTGTATTTCATCACTGCTGCTGCCAAAAGAATCTGTGCAGAAATGTGTCTGACAAGCGTAAAGAGAAATAAAAGAAATTCAATGACTTATTTTTTGCATTATATTAATAACTGAAGCGTCTGGAGAAAGATGGACCAAGTGGGATCAAGTAGTTAAAAATAAATCATCAACATTGCATTTTTAAAAATAACCTTTATCCATAACTTATATTGTGACTTTTCATGTTACTTTTTTCTATGCATTTAACACCCTTTCCTCCTGATCCCTATTTAAGGAAGTATCACATTCAGCCAATGATTCTGTTTAACTGACATAAACACAGAGAAATCCCTAACATAACAGTTACCAAAGCGTACATTCAAATTGCAAACATTAGCTAGAAGTAGATTATTATCTGAGTATTGAAGAGCCTAATTGAATAGAAACATAATTTGAAGGAGAATTTATCGAACCAAACTACTGGGTCTAAAAAACAGCACAGGAACACTATTGGTGACTTCAGTAGTACCTCTATAGCCCTTTAGCTTTACCTTTTCCCTTCTATTTTTTTGCATTTGAAAAAAAAACATAGCTCAAACCATGTAATTATTTAGGGTGGTATAGATTAAGCCACATAAAAGACTTTTTTTTTCTTCCCCCCTCAGCTGAAACATTAGGAGAGAAAACTTGACCTTCTGGCTATGTTGAAACATAACTGCATTCAGTCTTTAGTAACTAGTCAGTGTCAGCAGATGACAGGTGATCTGTCAACCAGTAGATTAAGGTAAAGCTAAAGTCCTTGCTGCTATTGCAAATGCTGGTTTTTTGGTTTTTTTCTTAACACATATAGAAAATATTGTTACCACTACAGTTGAAGTTATTAGAGTACCTCTTATAGCTAAACTAATTACTATTAAAACATCCTCTCCTTAAATTGTTTGCACTATTATGTTCATTTGAGAATAAAAGAGTGTAATAAAACCCAATTCACCAATCCAATAAACACGGTTTTGTTTCAAGAGAGGCTAATTTTTATGATGGTAGAATATACAAGAAAGGAAAGGATGTGTATATTTGGAAAAAAAAAAAAAAAAGGTAGCAAAATAAAAGTTTTAAAAGACCAAACAATTTGGAAACACAAAACTGAAGACTGAAGTTCTACTGTGTGGGAAGAGGGAAATCCAGGGCATTGACTTTTTATGCCTGTGCTTGACCATAACAAAAGTGTCGCAACACCAGGGTACTTAACGAAGATTCTCACACTTCTTTGTTTAGATACTAGTAGTGGAAAAAAATTGGAGCTTGTGAGTTTTTTCTTGTTTTTGTTTTTAATATGCATGTCAGCCAAGTAATTTAAAGTGTCAAAATATAAGTGTCAAAGTCAGCCTGCCTTCTCTGTCAGGAACACAGAGAGGATATGAGCATGCTGCCAACTTCTACAACACTGTCAGAAGTGCCATCACCATTCCCACACTCCCCCTCCCCAAGGCATATGGTTAAGTGACAATCCAATGAACATCTAACTCTTTAATAATGTGTTCTTTGTAGCTGGGTGAAAAGCTTAAAAAAAGCATAAAAGCAAAAGCAACATATTAAAATAAGTTTCAGAAGAACTGGAAGAACCTGAACTGATCTCATGATTTTCAGTCAATTTCCTTATTTCTTTTTTTGGGTGGTAATACAGCTGTGGTGGCCTGGAGGAGGAAATAAAGGGCTGCTGCATTCTCAGTAAGAACTGTGGATGGCAGTGCCCTAAGCATAGTGAGGAAGGAGTTGATGTAATTAAGTCACCAAGTCATCAAGAGGACACGTAACACCAAGGTGAACATGGCATCCAAGTCTCCCCTACGTGTCCCTTGTGCAGATGGCAAAACACCACAGCTCCTCACCACACCCAGCACAAGAGAGAGATTCACTGCAGAATCCACCATTTCCCTCACAGATAAGAGTGAGGGTGAAAAAGCAAGTCAGATTTTTCTGCAGGTATCTAAATAGGCTTCTGCAGCAAACACCTTCCACTGCCCAGAGATGGGATAGATGCCCACTGCTGGACCAGCACTCCTATTACTGAGAAAACAACTAAGATTTACTTCTTTATACATACTGTGTCCCAGGCATTTAATAACTATCTCATGGTTTACAATAGATAAAGCTTTTGAAAGAACGTCACTGCCCTGCAATGGATTCTTATCTCAAAAGTCCCAGGTCTTTCCATGAGGCTTTCTGTCGAGTTATGTCAATGGAAAATAAATACAACTGCACCATAAACAAACACAACCACATCACCATTCAGGTGGTTCATTTAATATGCACCGCAACAATAACTATACTTTCATCGCCTGCTCCACCTTCAGATCACAAATGCATGAAAATACTGTAAAATATCAAACAAAGTAGCAATTATCGTTCTTTAATGTTTGCATTTTTCGTTTTCAAGGGGGAGGGCAATCTACATTGGCACTTTCCAGAAACAAAGAAGCATTTTTCATGGCTCTGCAGTATGCTGTATTATGGAGTACCTTAAGCATCAAATCAAGACAATGTATTACATCAGTGTACTATAGATAACATTCCTTTTGGATTAATCTCTATCATCCAAGAGACTTTTTACAGGTTTTCACTGTGCTTTACTTAAAAATCAAACCAACAAAAAAAACCCCCAAAACCAGAAAACCTGCCACCACAACAAGTTGGCTTTTAGGAATATAGCAGATGTTCAAATAAGGGTCACAAATATCACAGAATCCAATATCCAACATTTAATTCTCTATTCCCTTTTTAATGGTATCAAGTTACATGATTCTTGATAAATAAGTAGTAATAAAAATAAAGGTTAAAAAGCACATTGGATAGAAAAGACACTGCAGTAAAAAAGTTCTGAAGCAACTAGCACATTTAAATGCAGTTGCTCTGGATTTATTTCAATTCAGCTGTGGACAGCATTAAACCCACTGGAGTCCTCTACTTCTTACCATAAATTTCAGTCTCTACATCTGCAAATCAGCTTGCTGCTGCAAGTACAAATAATGAGATTTACGGTACATGGGAAAACAGCAACAAACATCTCCAAGGCCCTTGAATCAGCAAAGCTATTCGCTCTTTTTTTCAGGAGCTACTAAATGACATAATAAAAAGGAACTGAAGACATCTTTCTGAGTATAATTCCAGCCATTCATGTTTTCACAACTAAGAAGCTGGCAGAACATTTCTTTCCATTTGGGAAGCGGATAATACATGTAAATCTTCCACTTGCATCAAAATATTATACTCCAAACACTTAAGCCATGATAATTTGCTGTATCACGAGGAAGTTGTCAACTTAGGGTATGTTTCTCCCTCTCAGCAAACGGTTGTTTTCCATTTGATCCCATCCCTATAGAGCATCACACCTTTTTGGGAACAGTAGCCCAGGATGGTCCCAGGTTCTGCTCTACTCCTCCCGTTAGAGCTCTTTAATGTTTTCCACACTCCTGCATACAGTGTTGTTCGTGCAGCTTCGTATTTTCCAGAGTCAAAAGATACTCCTCAAATCACACATGCAAACAAACCCCAGACAACCCCCCCAACCCAACAGAACACCTCACACATTCTTAGAGCTCCATGTTTCTAGGCTTTGGTTTGCTCTGTTTAATTGTAGGGGGTTTGCCCCTCTCCCCTTCATTTTGTGCTTTTCATGTTTTGGAAAAGCATGAGGCAAAAACTATTTTGTCAGTAGGATGATGGCTGTTCTTCACATTGCAGCATGCAGCAGGGAAAAGGATGGATTTAGAGAAATAGTTCTATTTCTGTACTACAGATTCCCATTGTATAAGTTACTGCAATTATTTATTCTTAGAAGCAGCTTCTCACTGATTAATTGAATAGATAAACACAGTCAATCCTGGTAAAATACAGCATGTAAATTTTTGGTTCCAACACTTAAAAACCTAGGGTGCCCTGTATCCCTCTGGGCTGATTTGTGATGACATGGGAAAGTAGGTCCAAACTGGGAAGCAAGTCTGAAATCAAAGCAACGCGCCACTGTGTTAAGTGCAGCCAACAGTGGCTGCAAAAGCATTTGTGCAGCAGTCATAGGATTTCTGTGTAAACAGCCAAGGCATGTGTCCTCTCTCAACTGAGCTGGCTCATAAGCATCTGACTGACAGCTTGCTGCCTTTAATGAACTGGAAAACTGTACGTTTCCTGCCTCTGCAGATTTGGGCAAGTTCAGCTCTATGAGAAATCATGAGCTGCTTTCCTTACCTTTGCCCTCTCCATCATCCCACTCCTTTCAACATCCCTCTCTGCGTAATTAAAAGACAAAGGCTTGTTTTGCATTTTGAAAGGTTTTCTTGACTCCTAGGACCTATCACTTTATCTTTCCTGTAGCTTTGCGTCATCCAGACAGAAGACTCAGGTATGTTTGGAAGCTACAAGGCCTCACTGACAAAACCTTTTATTCCCAAATGAAAGGAGTCTTCCTTTTTCTTCTTAATATGTGTTTGTATTCATTAGCAAGATGACATTTCTCCACTGAACTGAATATAAAGAATGAAGCGTATCACATTCATGGCATGAACACCCTACAAATAATCATGCTGACTCAGGACTGCTGGAGCTAATATTCACATAGTGTGTAAAACGAAAAAATTTTTGCACATCATGCAATAAAGATAGCTGAGTTGCCTATCATCTAATTTTATCTCCAACTTTTTTTTCTTGTTGTAGTTATTAGAACTAGGAAAGGCATTTTGATTAAAGAAAAAAAGCAGGGGAGTGATAGGAAAGCTGTTTCCTGAGCAAGGCATTGCTAGACAGGATGTGGAGGCTGCAGCAATTCTTCCTTGCTGTGAAATTAAATTAGTCTCAATTTTGGGCTGACTAAATGCTGCAACTGGTACCACTTAACTCTGTGGCAAGAGTCTAAAGTTCATATCCCATCCTACCTTTTTTCTAAATTTGCTTTTAATTTCTATTCTTCATCCTTCCCTCACTTCAGCAGTTTTCTCCAGCCCAGAAAACACGTTTGCAGATAGGTGTGCCTGATTTCCTCTGGCAGCTCCTCCACAGAGCACATCTCTGCAGTGGCCAGAGTAAAGTTTTTTCTCACAAGGTAGGGCAATCTGCTTCTGACTGCTCATCTTAGTGATGGAGCACTTCACACAAGAGCTTGCAGAGGGCCACTGCAGTCCTTGCAGAGTTTCTTAGCTGCCAAAGGAGGAAATATACTGTTTGTGATGAAGGTTTCTGAATTTGCACCCTGACACAGGAATAAAAGTAGAAACTGCCCCTCTTTATAGCTGCAATCTCAAAGCCTTTGAGGCCTAGCTCACTGGACCTCAGGCTACAGAACTCTAGATTTCCTCCCCTTTCAGTAGTTTTCTAATGCTGTCGGTGCATGGAACAGCCATTCCCTCCAGAGGCCCCCCTGTGACATCTGTTGAAACATCTGCTTCATTTTCTATTCTGTAAAATATCCATTAAAAAAGCACTCAAAAAACCCAAACCCAACCCACAAAAAAGCATTTGCATTTTTTACACTTAAAACATAACAAAAACACACAGCCTTTGTAGAACTTTTTACAACTTATTCTTATTTTGAGTAGCATGTTTTAGAGGGACCTCGGAGGGTGCACTTGAATGCCCGTATGCCCAGTGTATCCTATGACATTTACTTTTCTCTATCAGTTCCAAAGAAAACATGTACATACACACTATGCAATAGAAAGTGGAAAAAACTTATCTCATCATGAGTCTACATTTGTAACACTGCCAAACTAAACATAATCAAGGGTAACCGAACGCTACTGCTTTCATCATAACCCAACTTTCTTCCCTCACTCGTCCTTCTTCCTATAGTATATACAAGGACAAGAATAAGGATTTTTCAGCATAGATCTGTAGCTTTCTGTGCTCTGCTTCATTCCTAGAAATAAAATCAAACCAATCAGTATGCTTATTACACACTTATAAATCACTTTAGAAATGATTCCTGTTTGTAAAGTTTTGGAAGTAATGCACTGATGGGAAATCACGTCTACTGATGTATTTTAATGTAAGAGTCCTAAGCAAATTTCACAACTGCAAAAGGGTTTGTTCTTGTTCTTATAAAAGTCTTCTGCAATCGTGAATTTAGTACCTTGAAAAGGTGTGGTGTTTGCAGTTTTTAAAACAGTCTATTTATCCAGGGAAAAGTGAGAATGTAGACAAATGATGCACATTTTTAAACTCAGTCTGTCCTAGTGCAGAAGGATAATACCTAGAGAAATGAGATTAGGTTTTTCTACTGCATGGATAAAGGCTGCTAAAAATGTCATGGAGATCCCACATCCACGTCACACAGTTCCTCAAAATGTGACCCTATCAACCCGTACCGACATAGGACAAAGCTGAACTTAGGAAAACAATGCTTCCTAAAAACAGCTAAACATGTTTTTATACTGTTCTTCAGTTTACAATCTTGCTTTTCTAGACCTGCCAAAAAAACAAGTTTGACCCAGACCACGTAGGTTTCCGGGAGCTTTTCAGTACCCAAAGTGTAATCCACTAAAAATCCACGTGTGCAGCACTCGCACCACCTGAACACAGCCTCCTTTGGGGACATCACACCAGGGAACATGATCCAAATACTCTAGCTACCTGAGCAGTTGCAGTTCAAAGCAGTCTGAAGATTTCTGGGCACTGAGCAGAAGAACTTTGGTACAGAGGAGCTGCCAGGCCCCTCAGGGCATGGGTTACAGCACAAGACATAGTCTGGCACTACTTGGACTTCAGTCCATACAGATCCAGAAAGTCTATTTCTTTGCACCACCTCATTTAGTTCCTGTTACTTGACTAGCCAGCATTTCCAACCCTTCATCCTCACACAACACTATTTTAAGGATCCAATAGTTAAATGCAAGGGGCAGAAGGTGGACTCTTCTCTCCACTCTGATCAGAACTGTGCTATATAGGAAACCTAAATAAGAAAAGCAAGCAACAAGTTCTGCTGAGAAATCTTGGCCTTTTTAAAAAAAAAAAAAGCCAAAAGCACTTCTGTTTTAAAACTTAGCCAGTGTTATACCCTTTCTCCTGAATTTGAAAACAAGACATCTTGAAACAGCCTCAGGAAGAGCAAGTTACATTCAGCATAAGGAAATTAGTCATAGGCATAAAACTATGCACTATTCCATTCTTGTAAGTGTACATGCATGTATTTTTATCCCCAAATTCCCAATGAAACTCATTTACAAGTGCTACCTCTCTCTTCCAAAACAGTATTTCCTACTAGAGAGCATACTGATTTTCAACAATGAGGATCAAGAAGGGAGAAGTAATTTTGTTGTTATTCAAGTTCTATTGACAGAAAAATTTTAAAGGGTAAACCTTGATGAGCTGTACCTCATTGCTAATATATCTACCCTTACTGAACTGATGCAAGCATTAATTAGCTGTTTTATTCCCAAGCAACTGTTGATAGCAAGCAAATCATGGGATTACCATCTTTAACACAGCTTTTCATTTTCTAAATTAACATTCTTTCTTTATTAACTTCACTGAAACAAACTGGTTTTTTTTTCCTTAAAGAAAAAAACAGTTCTAACTATTAAGCAACACAATGTGTAAAGCACCATAATACAACATGAAATAAAATATTAGTTATATTGCAAGCTTCCTTAATAGTTGTCAAGAAATCCTTAAACTAGCTTGGCAGAGTTCTGAAATCTTTAACAAAGGTAAATGCCAGCTAATACATTTTGACAAGTGGTAGACTGGAAGAAGAACATTTTGAAATACTGCGAGAAATAAGAAACCGCATAAGCTGTTGTGTAAATAGCTGTATTTCAGATTGCTTTACATAGCAAAACGGCTGTCAAATGCACAGATTATCTCTTGAAATACCATCTATTTAATAGATCTATTAGTTTGATGCATTTGATTTTTGCAATAATTTACTTAATATTGCTGTACAGATCTCCAGGGTCTCTCTGTTCTGGGCTATTTATACAGTGCACACAAGAATTTTAAATTAACTTCTGTTTCAAACATATCCTTTTAAATATACATCTATGCACATTAGATTTGTTTTGTGCTGCAGCTTGACATGACATTCCATTTGGTTTCTTTTTTATTATATAAAAGGGACCCTTTTTATCAACGTTTTTGCCTCGATTTTTAATGAATTATACAGTCCAAGAAGTAGTAAAATACAGGGTTCACAAAGAGTCTAAGTGATTGTTCAACTAGATTTTCTTCACTTGATGTATTTTGTCTGTATGCACAAGGGGTAAGATTGAAGTAGGAAAGATTTTTCTTATTTTTATCAGTTTAAGTAGAGAATATTCAGCTACAGCTTTTAATATCAGTCAGGACACTCTAGGCAACTTCAGTTGTGATGTTCAGCTGCATCCTGCTTTTTGGGATGGATTCAACCACACAATTTTCTTTTCAATTTTCTATTAAATTTGCTCTTATTTTTAAGATAACAGAAAACAAAGAACTATGATGATATTGTTTTGGGCAACACAGTATTAGAGCCACCCACTAGAGTGTTTCTGAATACATTTGCAATATTACAGCTCAGTAGAAGCATTGAGCAAAACAGTTGTACGTTATATCCATTGAAGCAGATATGACTTGGTATTAAAACTTATGATCCTGAATAAAAACTTCAGAGACAGCATATTAAGAAATGACTTCCAGATGAACTGAGGGAAAGGATACAATCAACAATATAATAAGTCGAGGAGCTAAAGGGGCAAGGTAAAATGAGGGAAAAAGAAAGTATCCATGCCCCATAAACTGATCAGTGGGGCACGGGGATGATCTATAATAACACAAGACAATTCAATTTAACTGTTCTTAACATACACCAGGAGCCTGAGAAAAGATCTAATTACACCAATTGTGCTACACAATTGGTTTGGAAGAGCTGGTGTCTTACATGATAAACATTAGAGGCTAGGATGGCTGAACTCTCAACACACAGAAGTTTCCTCTCAAAGTGAGAGGACAAAGATTTTCAGGAAGGTAAAACCCCACTGAATATTCCATTTTGTATTTTTTTTTCCTTTTTTTTTTTTTGAACTTGAAACTAGAGGTTTTCAAAGAGTCATGCAGTCTTCTTCTCTTTTTATTTTTTCCTAAATTTGTAGGTTACAGAGTTTTTTTACTTCATGAATAACACAGGAAGAAAATGCCATATCAAGCTACTTTATGTAAGAGACATTACACAACACAGGAATGTGCAAATGGAAAAGCAAAGAGGCACCTGTGACACCTGTGCAGAGCAGTCCTCAACAGCAGCCCTGGGTAGCAGAGCTCACCCTGCCTAATGCCAGCAAATCCATCTGCCCCAGGAGTGAGTTAGTCTCAAAACTGGATAATCTGCCCTGGGTTAATCAAAAACAGACCACAGCAAACCAAGATATACAAATACCATTTAATTTCATTCAAACCCTAGGTAGAGAGATGCAAGGATTGAGCAGAGGAAGGGAAGAGTTTCAAGAACAGTCAGCATAAAATATTTAAACTTTTAGTAGCCTAACATCTGAATAAAAGTAGCATTTTCTTCTCCAGAAAGCCAAGACCCAGTTCCTGAACGCCATCTGAAATTGTTCTTTAAATGACTACCATGTTTTACCCAACATTTATAGAGGTTTGGGGGGGTGGTGGGGTGGGAGAGGGGTTGTTGTTGGGTTTTGGTTTGGTGGGGTTTTTTTCTCATTAAAACTAGTGAAAATAGTGTAAGAAAATTTGATTTTGATACAATGGCTTCATATATATAGAACAGTTTAGGAAAGACGTGAACACAGCTTCACAAACACAGTATTAAGACATTGTACATTTTTTTCCATGTTTGTGCTGGTTAAATGTGCACCCTTAATTACAGAAATGCATACTGCCCCTAGGCAACCTGAAAAATGATTGATAATCACATTTACCATTTGTTCAAGGCGTCTCCTTTATAATTAACCTTCTTACAGCTAGTAGAATACACATTAGACACAGAGTAGCATGGTATTTGCTTTTTGACTTGCATGAGGCCAGACCTTAAATTATCTCACTGACATAAGATTATGTAAAGCCGTGCATTCTGCGAAATATTTTTTTTCCCTCTGCAATATTTTTTTAAAAATAAAAATCTATTAACAATCATCAAGATCATAACTACTACTTCCACAAAGAGACCTAAGTTGTTTTTATCTTACACTTACAATTCATAAAACAGTCAAATTCTGATCAACCAATCTGACCAAGTGATTACAATTTGGTATTTATAGAAGGTATTTGTTTTAGAAACTGTATTCATAAATTTACTTGAAAAACTTGAGTTTCATCTAGCTACTAAAGGACATACTTAATATGATTATTATGGAACAAGCAAGATTAATCCAGGTTATTTAAAATAAAACCATTCAATCTAGTGGAAGGATTTTCAGGATGGGAGTCAAAGGGTGTAAAGAAGGAAACTCAAGGCCTATCACTTAAAACCTCAATCATATCCTAATATATGCATTTAGAGAACTTTAACTTGTTAAACTCATGCAAAACCTCCTGTGCTAACTTTCAGATCTTTTTGATTAAAGTCTCATCCCAGTAAGTTACACTCCACAATTTATCACAGAGTGCATCAATTTATTTCTACAGCCAGATTTTCTCCTTTCATGTGTTTCATACACTGGAAGGGGATGGGAAAGGAGGTGGCATGAGAAACAAATATTTGAATTTATCTCAAATTACTTTTCTACTTCAATTAACAGTAACTTGACTAGACAGCAAAATAAATTCATATGTTCCTCAATACCTGTTCAAATTTATTGAACGCATCGCCATTTTTTCCCCTTACTTAACACACTCCCTGTGGAAAATACTTTAGGTTTTGTTATATTGCTCATGGCCTTCCATATTTCTCATTTCTGGGGCTTTTAGATGCAACTCTGGAAGCTCCTCTCCCCTCAATCTCCACCCCTTCCATTCAGAAGGCTGACAGAATACATTTGCCTGCAATTTTTCCCAGGGGCATGGTCTCTTCAGGTTATTGAAAAATATTTAAATTTTATCTTTTAATTTTTGGAGGGGGTTTTTGTTGTTTTTAGATTTTGGTATTTTCTGAGTTTCGACCTAGTGAGACTTATAGCACCAGACTGGGAGGGAAGGATCCACAGATGCATATGGTTTGCTAAACCATAGTATTGAGCTATGGAAATGAAAGCCTGGTAATGTATTCTGAAGGTTTCAGAAACAAAATTGTAACTATATAGGGGCATACAAAAGTAGGTAAAACTGCACCAATAAAATAAAATGAGGAAACCACTGTTAAGGCAGGTGCTCACAAAGCAAGATATTTTGTCTTTATTTCTCCTTCTTCCTAATTATAAGAATTAAGGATGTCTGTAACATTTAAGTGTTATTATGACACTGAATGTAGCTATAGTTCAAGTGACAGTTTTATTAACTCTTTTTTGAAAATTACCATTTTGGTTCAAAACACTTTGGTTTACCTTCAGTTAAAAAAATAATTTATGTAATTATAGGCTCAGTAGAATTCTTGGGAGATTGTTACAGTTATAAGACTAGGAATTGTGTTTTTACCCTCTTCATACGTTCCAGATGGTCCCCTCCCTGCATATGCAATCAGCTAGTTTAAAAAACTCACTTTTTTCTAGCTTCACAATGGACTTTGAGGTCTCAGTCATCTCTATTTGACTCTCCAAGGACAGGCCTCAATCATCTATATGCCTGTGGTTCACCTTGTCTTGTCAAGGTTTTTAATGTTAATTTTAACATTTGACATACTATACCTTTTTGTTAACAAACACAAGGCCTCTCACGTCACCGTTGGCTGGAGCTGGCACATAGCTACAGACCATTGCCACCGGCCCATATTTGCTTCGTTCATACAAACAGGATGTGCTTTCACTGGCAACCTAATGAATACTATTGCTGTTTCCTCTTGAATAATCCCCAAAGATTATTTCTCTTTCAGAATATATGCCCATTTTCCAAAATTTGGAGACCAAATTTATGTATACAATTATCTCTGTTCATTGAATACAGAGAAGGTCTGAGCACTGCCCAAAGCATGCACGGTCCCTCCCAGACAGAGCGAGGGAGAAATGCTCCCATCATTGGACTAATGTGTTGATCTTGAGAAAATAAGTCATATACTATGGAATTCTGCAAGTCATGAAAAAATTAAAGTTATTCAAACCATATGAAATATTGTGTTTCTTGTGTTGGTTTCTCTAGAAGAACCAAGTTTCAAGGTCCTTATTCTTACGAGTAGCCCCTTATATATGGAATTTGGAAATACTTCAAGGATAAGGTGTTATTCAATGGAAATAATGGCAGCCAGTATAGTTCTACTGCAACACTAGCTTTAAGTCACAGAGAGGGAAAAAAAAAGAACATGTTTATGCTGTCTGAAAAGAATAAGTAAACTGCTTTAGAGTTAGGGGTCCCTCAAAAAAAGAGAAAATCCAATGGGGAAATACTTTTAGGACAGTATTAAAATAAAACTGAAGACCCCACACACTCTTATATAAGCACTTGCATTGTTGAACAAGCCTTAGAATGGTTTTTCAGGGACTGGGCAGATTTCCGTACCTTAGAGGATTTTAGTGAATTAAGCCATTAGTATATGAACTAGTTGCTAAGAACGTTAAACACTAGAACCATTAAAGCAAACACAGAAGACAGTGACAAGTCTCACATTTGGTCCCAGGGATGTACTATTTTATCCTTTACATATTTGAAAGGCTGTTTCATTTTTCAAATAAGTGTTGTAATTCTTATAAAAGTAATGATACAAAATACAACCATAAAAGATTTTTCCGGTCTTAATTTATGTTTAAAAGTTTATTTCCTTCCTAATGTTCCAGTGGAACGACTTTTTGGCAGAACTAGCTGGAAAGTAGAAACCAGATCTAAATGTAGAGTTTAACCCATTTATTTCTTATCTGAACTTAATATTAACATTTATAAAATTTTGAAGTCTCCCCAAAGCTTTAAGTAATGGAATTTTTTTTTGTTCACTTTGGTTTTTGATATTTATTCTCCCAAGAAATTCAGGGGAGATTATTTGACAAACTAGCTGAAGAGTCAAACTTTACTCCCCACCCTCTTCCCCCCTGCCCCTCAGCTGGTTGACTTGTTTCTTCATATGACTCTCAATAGCACTTTTCAATGTGAAAAATTATGACTGGTTCGATTCCATAGTGCATGTTGATGTGTGATATCCACTGCAGCGCTGCAGTGTTTGGTCTTAACAACTGCTGAAATGGGAGTTAGAATTAAATACATAAATTTATCAGACACATGTTAAATAAGCTCTGTTCCATAACTTCAGTTAATCACTATGGCATGCAGCTATTGGCCCAAGATCAAAATGAAAAAAAATTTGAATTAATATTGTCCAGTTTAGTATCACACTCCACAGCCAACACAAAGATGCCTGAAGCTTGAATGAAAACAAGAAGTGCCCGTAAAGCATTTGCAACACATTAGATCGGGAGATTGTCACAGGAAGAATATAAGAACGCCAAAAAAGCCAAACCAAACCCACCACCCTCAAGAAAATCCCAAAAAGCAAACCCAAACCTACTCGATCTCTTAGTCAAAACTTACTTTCTTTTCAGAAAAAGCGTTGTCTTTCTTGCGATATGTGAAAATGAAATAATCACAGCTTTATATTTACTCCCATTCCAGAAAATAACCTCCATGGGATTAACACAAAGAACTGAATGTTTCCTTAACTTTAGACATGAGTGAGAAGTACTCTTCCTTTGAGCGGAACAGTTCACTTGTATAAAACTGAGCTAACGTTATTAGTGTTTATAGACCCTTATTCTACAAAGCCAGTGAATTGCTCGGTGTATCAGTTTTATTAGTGCACAGCAACTCTATCTATACCCTTCACTAGCTATATTCATTCCCACAGTTTTGCATTTCACTTACAAATCTCCAAAAGCCAAAGTAGCCCTCCTCCTAATCGACTGTTCTTTCTACATGACAAAGAAGTAATATAAATTATAAAAAAAACAATTTTACATGCAAGTAATAGCTGAAATGCACCCAGGATTTTGCAGAGTTTTATATGGAGGTTCTGCAGCATTTCTTGGAACTGTTTAGCACAGGGATCTGTAATTCTAAGCAAATCCTTTGATATTAACTAAAAATTAAGCCAAAGCTCCACTGTGCAGCTTCCATCACACAAGGCTGTCTTTTTTTTTTATTTTGAATTAAATGCTTGTAGTTTTACAAAAACAGGTGTATTGTCCTTCTGTAGAAATAGTATTACAGAGAAAAATAGAAGTAACAACGATGAGCTTCCACAGACGGACTATGAGAAAATATCAGTCAGGTTGTTGTATGGTGTTTAACTATTCAGATCACCTTTTCTGCCCTCAGATACTAATCTTGGGAGAGGAGAACCAAGTTCTTTTCCCCCATGTAGATTTAATTTGGACACCCTTGCTATGTCAGAAAGCTGAAAGTGAAATTCTTTTCTGAAATGCACCTGCAAGGAAACGAATAGAATGGGCATGTTAATATGTGCATGTGTGGATAAGTGTATGGACCAGCATTTTTAATAATAATTGCTGAACATTTTTAGAGCATCCCTGTGATTTCCACAACAAAAGTCTATGTTATCACTGTAAATGCCTCCTATCATATAGGATCATGTAATTAAAAAAAGCTCAAGCCACTTAAATTGCAATAGTCAAGTAAAAGGGAAATCACTCAGAATACTCCATGGCTAGTGGCAGCTTTCAGTGTCTTCAAACAATAGTCTATTCTAGTTAAAGCCACACACACTGACAGAACACAAATTATTTCTGTATGCATGATTCTCAGCAATTACTTCACACATTTCATGATCATTTCTCCATTTAATTACTTTCCTTGGGGATTACTTTATACTACAATACTTTGTATTCTATTTCATTTCAAAGAAGGATTTTGAAAGCCAGGCCTCTTCCATCATTAAGTTTCCTGCTTTTGGTCCCTCTGAAAGAGTCTTACCAAGGGCTCATTCCTCCTATCTTCCTTACAAAAAAAGGAAAGTCACTTAAATACAAAGACATTTTCTTCTATAAAAATAAGCAGGTTATCACAAACATTGCTAACTGATAATGAAATTCACTTCCACATCGAACCCAACTAAAACAACCTAAGCTACTGAAGAACACAAAAATCCACTGTATCATATTTTATTGCTGAAATCCACCAAGGAAACACTGAGCAGGCGCTGGAAAATGTGTATAAAAGTTATATAAAATTATATGCTGCATTATCATGGCATATTTATCCATGGCACCGTAATTAATAACCAGCTGTCAACATACTGCAGCAGTTTTGGAACACATTAAACACAGGATGGTTAAATACTTTCAACTTCTTTTTGTTAACATGCTTCTTTGAGCAAGCAGAATTTTTTACATAAGCACTGTATTATTATGAATGCCTGAATAGGATTAATAGGCTTTCTTGAAATGCAGAGACCCAGTGGATTTCATCTGCTATGTGGG
Organism: Arenaria interpres; assembly: GCA_013399435.1. Taxonomy (NCBI): domain Eukaryota; kingdom Metazoa; phylum Chordata; class Aves; order Charadriiformes; family Scolopacidae; genus Arenaria; species Arenaria interpres. Next base: position 92,638 of record VXAK01024712.1, read on the forward strand.
AAGCCAGCGCTGTTCACGGGCTTCCCAGGTTTATATTACATTCATTATCTTCAAGCACTGTTAGGTGTTGACAGTTTTAACTGCCTTCATTGGAACGACGGCCCCTGCAAAACTGAACGCGAGCGGAATTTACGATTTACCACCCATCTGTCAAGGCTGAATGTCAGCCCTTCAGAAATGTGTGTCACGGCGCATCTCCCCCAACTCCACTGAGGGAGATGCAAGTGGAGAGTCAGGGCCAGGAGCGGGAGGGGAAGGGGGCTAGGGAGGTGACCCCCAGCATTCCCTGTGAGCTTTAGCTGAACAGCCACACTCACCTCACTGTGAGAGATCACACAACCTCCTAGGCACCAACAAAAACCTTACTAAGAGGCTTACGCATAGCTTAAACACATCTGTGCTTCAACCTGCTATTCCAGAGGAGTCAGCTCGAGTAAATACTTTGATAAAGATTTCCAAGAGTAGAGGCACAAGTGGAATTGGGAGGGATTCCTTGGTTGGTGATATGAAGATGTTTAGATGATCTCATACTCTGTTACTGTCCTAAAACCCAGGAACACCTTCCCCTTATTTCACTATTAAAAGCAATCCAACATATTCTGAAGTGTTCTTAGACTTTTTAATGTCTGCCCCTCATCAAGAATATAAGCTTTGTCTATAGACCACACCATCAAGATTTTTCAAAGCATACTCAGATATATTGAAAGCATATTTTTCTCATAATTTTTTCATTATACTATTACTGTAAATTGCATTAAACCAGAGAACAATATTTAAGGATTGAAAAAAAAGAGTCACACTTGAAATAATTGCCTGCTGGTGCCAGTATGTTAACTATTAGGCTGTTATTAATTGATTTGGTATCCTACCAAATTATGTAGTGCAACCACAAAATGCTAGATGGATTACACAGATTTCCACTCATGCATCTTTTCAAACTTCTGCTTATAGCATTTAAAAAAAAAAGAAGTATTGAAATACTGACCTAAAAGAAATTAAAAAATAAATCGATGTTTTAATACAATAGAAAAATTGCACTGTGTTGTTCCATACTAACATCCCCATTATCCATCCTTTGCTAGTGAAATTCATTGATGAATGAACTACAATGCTTTAAACTTAAACACCACATAAAAAAGAATGTTTTATCTTAAGTCAAGTTGATAGCGAGAGCAAAGTCAAATGATGAAATGTAAAAATTAAATTATAGCAGATGTCTACAGCATATGTTGTAATTAATTTTTTTAAACATGTAAGGGAAAAATAAAGCCCTGATATTTGCTCTTGAAAATAATCCTTTGAAAGGCCCTCTGGTACCTTAGAGCTTTTCTCCAGCTCTAGTCCACTCTTTCACGATCTTAGAAACAAAACTCCCACATAAGCATACACAAGGTAAGTAGCTTTGAAGTGAAAAGAACAAGTCAGAGCCTACGTCAGGCATTTAAGTAACTGATTAAGTGGAACCCAGAAGTATGATCCTGTGAAGACTTAAGCTTAACTCTCTATAATAAACATACTCCAGCTGCTGGGCTGCTCATAGCATGTATCAAGTTGAACACTCACAGAAGATCACCAAAATTTTGCGGGAGCAAATTCATCTTAAACACAAATCTGAAGCTATGAGTGAAGAACAGCATCTTATTAAGAAGGCACAAATTCACACTTATCTCAGTAACTGAATCTACCACTTAGAAATCAATGAAAAAAGGGCACTAATAACAGCAAGGTTTAGTGGCTGCAGGAAGAGGTAAATAATGGATTATTTTCATCAGCCATTAAAAAAAGTTTTGAGAGGATGGTGCTCAGTTTTCAATAGCTGAGGATACAGAACATGAGACATGGCAGAAGACACGAACAAGAGAGGACAAATCAAGGTTCAGACCAGTGGTCCATTCAGCCCCATATTCTGTCCCCAGCAGCAACGGGAAAGGGATGCTGAGGGAACAGCCACTTTCTGCAGTTCATCTCCCTCCCTGTTGTGAGGACAGGCAGTTTTAGAAATTCCCTACTTGCCATAGGGAAGCTTGAACACTTGCTACAAAGCTTTCTTTATCCATTTTACACCCGTATCCTACAAGTTTTGAGTATACTGAAGTTCTCACATCACAAGATTCGGTGAATAGCAAATCCACTCTGTCATGTTGTGATACTCCTGAGTTGTAACTGGCATCTCCAAGTTCAGAAACATGCAGGCCTGGTTTGGATTATTCTTCCCCTCAATGCAGTGCTTACACATTTTTTCTACACTAAAGCTCTCTGCTGCCTCTTTGTCCACTCTGTTTTGTGAGGCTCCTTCGGCAGTTCCCCAACATCACAACAGCATTTGACCGCTCAAAATAAAAGCTCAACAACATCCCATAAGATTAGGGATTTTACTCTTTCAGCTCTTCTTAACATCACTGAAGACACTGATCAAAACCCATCCTCACCCATTAATCCCAGTGCGAATACTTTATCAAATGCTCTACCACTGTATTATGGATACAAACCAGACTTACTGATCTCTAGTTTCCAGGATGACCATTTAAGCTCTTTTTGTAGATGGGCACCATGCTGGCAATCTGCACAGTGGCCATCTGAAATGGGATGTTACTCAACTGGGCCAGCAGCTCAGCAATTTTGCATGTTGCAGTCGAGTCCCTTCAGTACCCTTTGGTGAATGGCATCTGGTCCTGGTGAACAGTTAACACCTCATCTGCTCAGTCTCACATTTTCTCTGTATTGACATCAAATTCGCCTAGTTTCCTACAGGGACAGCAGGGTGATTAGTACATGAATTTGAAAGCAGTCAGAGATGTAGCTAGGCTAAAATGAAAAAGGAACTATGCAATGTAAACAAGGCTGCTGCTGGTGTTCTTCAATATCAGCCCGAGACTGCTCTTATTTAGTATTTTCCCTGATAAGAGAAAAGGAGTAAAAGGAAATTGTGACCGTCACAAAGCAGAGGAGGTTCAGCAACACACAGGAGGGTCACACTCACACAGAACTGGATGATCCTTTCTTTTATTTATGATTAACGTATGGAAAAGAGACAGACATAACACTTCAGAGTGCAATGTCAGATTATATAAAAAAAAAAAATTAGAGGCGGAAAGACATGAGTATATATATCAAACTGTAATTAACTGAGTATCAGCAGGACACCACCACCCACAGGAAAAGCAAATATAATCCAGTGATGGATCAACAAGGTATGTACAATGGAAATACTCAGTTTCAGCTGAAATAAATCCAATTTATGCATATGGGGCATTTATGTTAGGACAGAAATAAAAGTTTAATCCTACTTCAGAATGACTTCCTTTGATCTGTGCTGGAGGCCAAGAATAACCAGTCTTACAGCTGTTTCAAAAAGGCAATACTAAGACCTCTACCCAATCTTTTAAGAAAACCGCCAAACCAAACTTTATAGAAAAAGAGATCAATCTCACTTTATACAATAAACCAAATCCCCTTTTTTTTTTTTTTACATTCTTTTAAACCATAGCGATTGATGTTGTCATTGGAGAAGAGACAGCTTTGTCTGATTGAATTTAAAAATGATATTAACATTGTAGATAATTAGGAATATTAATGATACTTATAATATATAATAAAATATAACCTTGCAGATAATTATATTAACCTTGAGGATAATTAGAATAATTAGTGTTTGCAAAGAGCCACGAGCAGGCAAGCACTATATATAACACTATATGCACATACATATGCTACTTGTTACTATTTTTAGTAACTGCCAACTACTCTTTTCAGGAAAAAAAGACATTTCAGGAAAAAAATGGCTGCACAAGAAGGTATTTTTTTATTGGAAAGAGAACAGGAGAGTGGCACAGAAAAAAACTGTTTTACTCCCAGATCTCTCCTGACCTAATGAGGAAATTCAGGTGATATAATTTGCTACTATTCTAAGTTTTATCACCTGTCAAATGGTACTTATTTCCATTGTAAAACACTTGAGATCTACTGATGAAGACCTCTACATAATCAAGTACTTTTATTTTTCAGTTCACTAAGTAGGCATCTAGGTCAAGAGATTACAGAATCCACAGATTAAAGGAACGAAAAAAAAATATCACATGCAATATTAAAAAGTGTTCCTACAGTCTTGAGAGTATCACTGCTGAGATAATACAGATTAAAAAAATCCAAAAAACTACTAAAATAATTGTTCCCGCTTTCTAAGAGAAGCATTTTGTTGGAAAGTGATAATTCAAAAAAAAAAAAAAAGAAATACCTACAATTTTTTTTTTAAACAGAAAAGAAATCTCTCAGTTCAGTTAAACTAAACATTCATTTAGATTTGTATATATTTTTCTACTTCAGAAACATCACTGCACTGGCTGGAAAACCAAGAAACTTACTATGAACCAGCCCTTTCTCAACTCCCATGAAACCCAAACAGCTGCAACACTAAACACTAACTTGAAACCATTGATGCTGAGCAACAATGTTTTAAAAAAAAAAAAACAAAACACTAAACACCACTGTTTATCAGAAACAAAAGCCAACAGTAGCAAACAGCGGAGAAGTTCGTAATTATGTTTCACAGAAATACTGTCTTCCCATCTCTGGGGAGATATTACCAAGTCTTTGCTTACTTGAAAGCATAAATGTAACAAGGCATTTTTGTCCATTATACTATTTTATTTATGCTAGGGTTACTCTATCACTGAAAGTATTTTGTATAGCATTCAAAAACTTTACATTTGCTAAGTGAGGAAAAAAAAAGCTTTATCATTGAGAGGGTTGGAAACATGAAGTAAAACATCAGTGTTTGTGGGGCGAGAAGGAGAAGCAGATAGGAACTGGGAGGCTGCCAGCCAGCTCATCCAGCATTCATGGCTACCTGCCTGAAGAGGGAAAAAGGAAAATCCTTGCATCTTTTCTGTATGCTCCAAGCAAGATAAAAACGTCTATCAATTGGCACAATGGCAGCACCAGATCACCAAATGCAGAATGCAGACTACACCCCATGAAAAACCATCAGGCTTCATACATTAAGAATGAGCAAAAAAAGATCTCCAGAGGAAACCTGCAGGGCTGCTGAACCAAGGACAGGAGAAATGTCCCCATTTTCCTTTATCAATGCTCAGCATAGTACGTTATCAACCTGGAAAATTTAGCTCTAGTTCTTATATGCATCAGCTCAACTGTTCACCTTTTCTTCCTGTTTCATAGTTCATTTGCCTATTGATATGGTAAGTCCAAGCGACAGCCTCCTTAACACGCTCATAAAGCAATACGGTAGCAAGCACTAACCTGGTACAAAGATAATTCGTATTAACAAATATCACAACACTCAGTACCAAACCAGAGATTTTTCAGCCTGCCACCTCAGGTCATAGATCCTGTAGGGTAAACTAGAGCCTGGGTGACATTCAGATATTGAATAATGAATTCAGCAAGTCTCGATTAGCTTGCAGGACGGTGCTTTACCAGTAGTCTCCCAAAACACGTACTGTTGACTCAACTTGGCACATTTAAATTATAAGGGATACAAGAACTATGATTTACTGCAATAAGACATACACCTGCAACAATGCTACCTTGACTAATGCTGAAGTTTTTGCGGGTGGTTTTGTTTGGGGTTTTCTTTTTGAATAGCGCTTGACTCCCTCTCACATTGATCACTTCATTCAAGATCAGAACATAACCCATTTATCCCCAGAAAGTTTCCCAGGAACAGCTGATCCACACTGTAACCTCCAATTCCTCCTCCTATCATCCTCAAAAATTTCTTATCTTCTGAGAGCTTGTGCTTCTAGTTGGAAAACCACCATGCAACGTGCAAAACAACCTTGTGCAGATGATAGCATAAATTCTGTGCATTGATTAACTCTGAAGTCCTGGGACTGAAGTAGTGCAAAAAAAATTTTAAAAATGCATGTAAACCCACATTACACAAATACATATTAAACATCCAATTCCATTGCAATTATGTATGTTTTCCTGACTCCAGCTCCAGGACTTCAATCACTGTGCCTCAGTTGTTTAAAGATGGAACACTGCATTGCCTTTTATTTCTCTAACTAAACCTGGAACACTTAAAAGTAAATAATAATGCAATGTCCATTTCAGCAAACATCCCTAGTGCCAGCTTTTATGTCTCAAGGTATAATCTTCATTCCCAAATGCCTTGCTTTTTCACATATACGGATTTCAACCACGTCTGCTATTGAGAAGATTTTAATTTTTTTAGTATAGAATTTAACTGCATCCACTTATCTCTGTTACAGTCCTTCTGCCATCTGTGACATATCATATTTCTTGAATTCATCATCAGGAGATGAGTTGTTTCACATGTTATCCCTTTGTGCTGCCGTATATGCATTCCAATCACTGATATTTTACCACTAGGAAAAGAATCTTCTGATTTCAAGACACAGAGGGAGACTAATGACAGAGCCCTCAGCAGGACACTGCATCTCCTCAACACCAATCAGAGATTACATTTCCTCCCTTCCACTGCAGCAGGAAAGCACCGGCTGAGCAGTTCAGAGGAGATCCAAGTAGCTTAGAAAAAAACCCAGAGCCAATCACAACTGCCTACTGGACACAGCAGTCACAAAGAACTGGATTAGTATGCAGAGCAGGAGGAAGATGCAACTTATTTATTAACTCTGGCATTTAGATGCCTTATTAAACAACTGGAGAAGAGGCAAAAGAGACAGAATATGATAAAAATAGTGTTAGAAAGAAAAAAAATTCCCCCCCCCTCCATATCACAAAGACTAAATTGGTCGGCACAGTATCAGTGTATCAAGTATCAGTGCTCTTCAGGCTAATCATAAACACCTCTGCTGTTTTTTTGCCACATCGATTTCCTAGAGGGACAGAAGGGTCCAACAGCGGTCTCCCTTCCCAAGTATACTACCCTACATAGATAGGGCAAAGGTTGGAAAGACAACAGCCTGAGACCCTCAGCCAAATAACCTCCTGGACAAGAAGAGTTCATCATATTGCCCGGATGCATGGAAATCCTGAGAGGCACACCATCCTCCAGGTGGGCTGCACTCCTTCTTAGTGTGTCAACAACAATAACAACAAACATCTGCAATAAATTATCAAAATTGGCATTGGGACAATCTCATTCCTGAAACAATCAAAATAAGGAGGAACGACATGTAGAGACTCTCTGCACATCACCTACATTAGTCAGCTTGATGGTATAAAGAAAACCAAAGTTAGCAGTATAACTTGAAACACTGCTGTAATTAAAGTAATTAGGAAGGAAATATCATTTGAGTTCCCATACAGCAGTCAAGGTCTGATTTAATTTCAGAGTTGTATGAACATAACGAGAACAGTTATGTGAAAACTGTGTGATGCACTGTATGTGCCAGCTGCTGTAGAGACCTAGGTGGGAATGTACAAAGGAAGACAGACAAAATTGGAAAAAAGTCGCTTTGTTCATCACAGATTGGAAGAGGATCTGGAAGCAATTGATTGCAACAAATCACAACCAAAAGAAGTTTAGGTTGTGAGCAGAGAGACGACAACCAGTCACGTGATGCCAAGACCCAAATTTATTTTGGAATATTGATATGCAAACCTAAAGGGTAGAAACAAACACACAAAGCACATAGATGTGCTTAGATGATTTCCGTTATCTAAAGCAAGTCAAACAGTCACTTTACCTGACAGCATTTAGCTATCACTGTTCAAACATGCAGCAAGGATATCAGTTTATATAGCCGGCCACAGCTTTATGAATATGAAACAATACACCAGGTTTGGTATTTTGGCATAGGACAAATATACTAACCTATACTTCCATCTCCACCTTCTTTGTATTTCCTTTATTCTGCAACATTTCCTTCTCAGTTTCCAAAAGAGAAAGAATGAACTTGTAATGACCCTCCGGGGTGGCCTCCACCCTGTCATATCCCTTACTTCCGTCTCCCACACTCCTTAGCTTGCAAGTCCAACTAATTTTTTTATTTCACAGGTAAAAAACCATTGCTTCCATTTTCCAGAAAAGAATCTCATCATTTCCATAGGGGGTAAAAACAAGACAAAACAAACCCCAAACCACAACACATTCACTTGATGTACAAACTTAATTTTATTTAAGTATGTACTCTATGCTAAATTGACCACTTCACACCTTTTTTTAGATCTATAATGGATGTTGCTTTTCTGTGAAAAACTAAAACATTAAAAAAATGCCACAGTATCAAACCCCACATAATTAATAAAAAATACTGCTTCACTAAAATATTGTCATAAAAAAATTCAATGAACTCTACTGTACAATTAAGTACAACAGCTGGTTTTTAAATTTGGACAAGGGAAGCCACAGGCTTCTGAAGTTTTAGGGCTATAATAAGGTGTAGAAAACTGTCTAAAGAACAAACAGGGAATGCAAACTCCAAAGAGCTCATCTGTGTATCAGTGACAACTAGCAGGACAAATAAAATTTAGCCACTCACAACAATATCCATTTGCCACAACAACAAAACCCCAACATGATGTCTTCCCTAGTCCTGGTGAGGCAGAGTATCCTGTTTGTACCAGCCTCTTCTTCCTCATTTATATTTAGGACAAGAGAATATTAAAGTTGTGCTCTGCTTTTTCCTCAGTTAATGTATTGCCTCTCTGCACACTCATGAGATGTCCTTGGCAACTAATGATTTACCCCACCTGTTCCAGGAACAAGCTGATTGTAATAAATTACTCTGGCTTTCAACACCACTTCTGCACCCATATGGCCCCTAGTATACACTCATCATTTATCTACAAGGTTTTCCAGAATAAGTGGTGCTGGTGAAGGAAACGCTCACACAATAAAGTAACACTTCCATTTATTTACAAGAGGCAAGATTTTGAATAAGTGTTCATGCTAAGCTTCAATACTGAATGCATCCTGGGACTTATCAGTCACAAATGGCTGGTTCCAACCGAGACTCTAAAATTGCACCTTTTAAAATTACTTTCAGGTCAATCACTAAAATGAAGTGGCTACTACATATTACTATTACTTTAGGAACCAGGACACCAGGCATTAATAATGTAGACACTTACTATGATCACAAGACTATTTCAATTTCACACTTAGAATTACGTAAGTCCATGGTACTCTTTATTGCTCAATTTCCTTATTACAATAATTTTTTAGAACTTGTAAGTAAACTAAAGATGATGCCTTACCTCCCTTCCACACCTTTGCCATATAAGCCTCAATGTTTCGGTTGCATGCATTGGTACTGCATGCTTACTGAGAAACAAACGATAGCAGCTCATACAATGCACAGGCAGAGCATTTGCAATGCGTTAAGAGGAAAAAGAGTAAGAAGGAAAGAGAGCAGTATGCTATCCTCTCTCACACTTCTGCAGATCATTACATAAATGAATATAAAAGAACTATCTTCTACAGAACTCATTCTAGGACAAAAAAAAATAAAATTCTGATTCAATAAGAAACAGAAAGGATGGCTGTGATGCAGTTCTGGAACTATATGCAGAATAATTAAAGAACTATCCCAAAAGCAAATAATGCAGTGCTTCAGTTTTCCCAAAGTCCCCATAAATCTATCTTGTGACAGTATTGTTTACCAAACATCATGCCTTAAAATTTACAGTATCCAAAATATAAAGCCACATTTGTTTTACTAAATATTGTTCATCCTGCTCCTACTGTTTTAGTTTGAAAAGACACTTGAGACAAAACACATCAGATTAAACTCTGCAGTGACTCCACAAGTTTTGTACGTTATATCAGGGACAAATCCTACCCCTCAGGATTTGTGAGCAGTCAAGCCAAAAAAACCAATCCTATATATCATCAGCCATACAGACATACAGAGAGAATTCATCTACACCTGCCCAGAAGCAACCTGACCTAGGAAAAGGCACTGATCCCTCGGAGGGTCTGAGAAGGTCGGCGTGTACTCGCACATTGTCACAGCGGCCCATTGCCTGCTCTGCACGTGTACCTGCTGTGAAAGGGCACAGAGCCCAGCACAGTCTTGGGTTGTGGCTGTGGAGAGCAGGGTACCAAAGCACTCCCTGCCTCAGGTATGCTGCTCTCAGGCATCAGACATAAGGTGCTGCTCTATCATCAACAAACTGAGCCTGCCCAGACATCTGAAATGGTGGTGAACATGGCAGCTTCCACTGTTGGTGCTCCTCAGAGCCCCAGCTGTCATCCACAGGCACCTAACAATGCTCCCAAGCAACCCATATGGAATTTATAATGTAATAAATCAATACAAGTGACTAGACCTTTTGTGGACAAGTTATATTAAACTATACCAACAAGTTACACTCCAATCTCACTGTAACATAGTTCAAACCCACATTTCATATTTAGCACAAGAAAAACTGTTGTAAGTCTTCATATGAGAAAGCTCCACATCCTAGCAGACTTAAAAATCTCCTTTGTATGTAAACACTAATCCCATCAGAACCTTCCGTAAATTCCAAATCATCTTTGGTTACTTCTGAGATTAATAAATAGTCGGTCCATTCCTATCTACACTAGTTTAGCCCAGGTACTTCAAATACGTATTCTTTTTGAGCCCAAAGGCTTACCCAGCAGTCTAACTCTGCAGAACAATGAAGCTTTAGCTAATTATGCTAATTAATTAAACTAATTAGGCCGCTTCAGCTAATGCATGTAAATGCAGCTGGTTTCAGAATATTTCATCTTAAAAGGCTAACATAATTCAGCATGACTGACGGCAAGCAGTCACTTTTACAGTAAGTGTTAACAAACAGCTGTAGTGAGTTGTTTTGCACAGGAAGCTGTTGCTGTCTCATACTCCCACAGAGAGAAAAGCTCAGGGGACTCAGCAGTACTTAACAAATGGAAAAGACTAAGCTCAGCTCCAGGACAGTGAAAGCAGAACTTGCATATCTACCTACCGTGTGCCTGGCTGTCCAGGAAATTCCCAGCAGAATTTCAGAGTCAACACTGAAGTCTAAACTGTGATATTACCGCTATCACCCAGCTAGCTTTACCCTGAAAAAAACCTAAGTCTGATTTTGCCTTTGAACAGGCAGAAGTCATGACAGTAACAGAGTCACGGGTCTATTTTGCCTTACAGGCCATAAATACCTTATTCAAGCTTCGCAAGCTAAACGATCAATATGGAATTAGCATGATATAATACACTTTTGATTTACATATTCAATCCCTTTTGGAGTAGGATATTATAAGTACTTCAGTGATAAAAATGAATTAACATATCTTTGATTTTGCTAACATAAAGATTAGCTATGGATTATGAGTGTCCCTTGAAGGTCCAAAGGCCCGAAACATAATTTCTATTACTAGGCTGAGCTTCAGGTAATAGATTCATTTGAAGCCTGTCCATTTTACATTCTGGTAAGCCATTCCATATATTTCCAAAATATACCTCTTCTTCATCTTGTTGCATAAAAGCACTCATTAAGAAACTGAAAAAACCAAAAAACCAATATTAGAGTCGATGAGCATAAGGTTAGAGAAAATGGCAGAAGGAATATCCAAGTAAACTCTGACCTATATTCACTTTGGGTAATGACTAGAAGGATGAAAGGCCAGTTGCCTTTAAAACTAGAACTTGAGATCACGTATTTTGGTAAAAAAGGTACTGAGATCTTAACAAGAAAGAATTTAACATGACAAATGACAGTTATGATTAAATAAAACTAAGAGCAGCAGCATACTGGCAGCCTGTCCCTTTTTTGCTTGCTGTTTATCTTATTTCCTCGTCATTAAGGAAATACCTCTTTTCCCTACATGGAACTGTAGTGACATTTGACAAAGTAATTAAGAGAAGGACGATCATGATCAGCTGCCTTTGCCCTGTTACCAAACACAGTCAATACACAGTTCACGACTCCAGCAGATGTTCGCGCTTTACAGACTTACTGGGAACTTAAGGTCTTACTTTTTCTGTCCTTCCTGTAACACATGGAAAACAGAGTCTAAACAGAGAAACCACTGAATTATTAGCAGCAAGTATTAACCCATCCGGCGCAATCCACTATACAAATAGACCAAAAAAATCAAGTCTGCCCAACAGCTTTATTTCTACAAATCCAGAATGATTTTGGAGCTGGCAGGCTTGAACTCCCATGACAAACGGAGGAAAAGCTAGTTGGAGCAAAGGACTCTGTCAGGGCTGTTTACTTCTCATCCATCACTCGCTACCCCTTCCAGTTAATACTTGGCTGAAATAATCCCGCTCAGAAAACATGAATCTACAGCGCACAGGACGGAGGGTCACACATTTTAAGGAGGCAGAGGCAAACCCTGACTCTGAAGCAGCATTCATCATTTCCCCCCAGCCCTCAGATCCTCATCTCTGCCTCTAATCCATCTCCTAATGCTCCTTATGCCACCCATCTTTGCATGACCGTGGACTTGTCCATATCACAGGACTAAATGAAGTCCAAACTAATCCTTCTCATACAAAGAGAGATTTTTGCATGTGCTTTTATAGGAGGAAGGTAGCCCAGATTTAAAATTAACTGCTTAAAAAAGGCTTTTAAAAAAAACAAAAACACCAAAAAAACCCCCACACCACCATAACCAGTTTAGACTTCTTGCAAAATGAGGACTTAATTCTGATACAAACTATTTCAGCTAACACAGTGAAAATGCAGTAGTTAAAACCCAATTTGACAAAAGGTATCTTTAGTCATGCAAGAATGCATTCTCACTGAGCAGCTGTGAGGGCTTGCAGGATATACAGCTCCTGGGCAAACTCTTCCTCACCCTGACAATCAGTTCCCAGACTTCAAACACAGGAGTGTTGCCTACACAACAGAAAACCACCTGGGCTTCACAAATATATCAGAGACTGGTTACAAAAACTGCAGCCAGATACCAGCTAGGGATTCTCACATCTTCCCAGTGGGGAAGAGGATGAGAAGAAGAAATTAACAGATGAGGGTTTACAGACCAGAGAGATTCTACTGGAAGCCTGGGCCAGGTTTCATCAGAAACCAGAAGTTCACTCAACCTAGAAGAATCCAAATGAAACATTTCAGACTCTTAATTTTAATCAGAAAATATCCAACAACCTCTAGACCGGAATACACCATGATGAAAAAAAAAACCCTCTTCAGGTGAGGGTTTGGGTTTCATCTCTCCTGCTTGCATTTACAAATGCTTAAGTCTTCAATCATGATAAAAAAAATAAAATCTTGCTATTCTAATTTTTCTATGCACCCTGTCTCACACTATCACAACCACCTAAACAAGGTACCGAACTGTGAAGAATCTGCCAGATTGTACAAACCCTAAAGTAACTACTTCCAAGGTGGGCTCTGCTGCATTTCAAAACCCTTTTTCAGATGAAGAATTTTGACAAGGAGAATTTCTAAAGGCCAGCACTTTAGGATATTTTGCAAACAGTAAGATGAATGCAACTTTTAATGCAAGACAGTGATTGAAACCTTAGTCAACTATGGATTCCACATAAAACACAAGCTAAAATAAAGTACTGTATGTTTATTCTAGTAACACCATTGGTCAAAAATAGGAAGTGCACTCTCTCCATGAGAACTTGAAGAAACAAACCAGTCATTCAACAGTTCAGAAACTTCTCTAGTTTTGAGTTTTTCAGTCAGGATTTCTAACAAACAGCTATGTAATCAGTAACTATGCCAGTACATTTCACATCGTGACTTGACTGCTAATGTACCTGATCACTATCTTATCTTAGTTAAAATCCAGGTTTAATAAGAATGGAAAGTGCTGTTTATGCTAATGCTTGAGAATGTTCTAAAGAAACACATTATTGTTGAAATAGCTTTAACTCTTGTAGTTCCCAACTGCAAAGCCCGATTCAGAAATACTACTACTTACAGATAGAAATCAGTTCTCCTTGAGTTTTGATGCATGAGGGTACCAGAAAAGAGAGGAAGTATACAGGTAAGGAAGAAAATGGACAGAAAGGAGACGTGAGCAGAACCCTTCCATACTCTTATCGTATTCCAAAGGTATTTAATAATAATTTGCAGGTAAAATATGCCTTTCTTCATCCAAAGATGATCAAGGGAACGGAGCGCCTCTCTTATGAGGAAAGGCTGAAAAACCTGCGTTTGTTTAGCCTGGAGAAGGGAAGACTGAGAGGAGATCTCATCATAAATATCTAAAGGGCAGGTGTCAAGAGGATGGGGTCAGGCTCTTCTCAGTGCTGTCCAGTGACAGAACAAGGGGCAACAGGCACAAGCTGGAACATAGGAAGTTCTGTCTGAACATGGGGAAGAACTTCTCTACTTTGAGGGTGGCAGAGCACCGGAACAGGCTGCCCAGAGAGGCTGTGGAGTCTCCTTCTCTGGAGATACTCAAAACCCACCTGGATGCATTCCTGTCCAACCTGCTCTGGGTGAACATGCTGTGGCAGGGGATTGGACTAGATAATCTCCAGAGGTCCCTTCTAACACCTACAATTCTGCAATTCTTTCTACATGACTTTAAATGCTCACAATTTCAGTATTTTAGCTACCTTTTTAATAACTCAATATACCAAAATATGCATTTGGGGTATGGAAAGGGGTGAAGAAAAGGAATAATTTACATTACTTGCTAAACAGAAATGAGTCTGGCAGCTAACCTTAAAATTCTTGGACTGTAATAGAAAATAAGAGAAAAAAAATACTTATGTGACTCTGGCTGTTGTAGCCCAACTACTTCATTTTTAGGTGTAATTAATTTCCAGCAGCAAAAGAAGATAAAAAGGGCTACATGTGTATTCTTTAATGTACAAGATTATAATTAATATAATGTCTGTTTTAAATTTACTGTTATCATCTATTAAAGAATAACTAATTTTACAGCTTTCTAACCTGTAACTTTTAAGCTCTAAATCACTGACCATAACTAATAAGCAGTGTAATAGCATGAGTATCTGAAGTAAAACCACAGACTGCAATTTTGTTGATTGTAAATCATGATCATTTCTAATGCAAAAGCAACAGCAAATCTCTGTAATTACTGGGTGCATTTTGAATCACTTTTATGATTACTGCTCTATACCCATTAAAAAATCCAAAACACTGAACTGCACAGGGTATAAAACTAGAATTATGATACACTACAAGCTATAATTGAAATCCATAAATTTCCTTACTAGTGTTCAAAATTATTTTGTTGCCAAGAATTGCAGCCCCGCAGAATTGACTTTAAAAACATTTACTTTATCTCAGAGAGTGGTAGTGGCAGGGGCAGTAGTAGTTGCTTTGGGGTATTTAAAAAAAAAGAATTAAAAAGGGCAAGGATCAGATTTGGTGCTCCCGTAATGCACATGACTATTAAAANATACACATAAATATTAAAAAAAGCAATTTAAAAAAAAAAAAAAAAAAAAAAAAATCATCTCCTTCACGTGCTATAGGTAAAACCAGAAAAGGCCAGCAGTGGTATTTACGCATTTTGGACCTGTAATCAAAAACTTCAAGACACAGCTTATAACATCTGGTGTGACCTACCACCTACAGCACTGCCCAAGAACATTCCACAGAGTGGTAAAACACTGTAAATGAATATTATTTTTTTTTTTTTAAAAAAAGAAAATGCCCACAGACTATTTGCACAATCTACCGCATTTCTTTGGTAATACAAAGAAAATTGGCTTCTAGAAATATTTGTTTTCTAGTAAGGGTGGAAAAGAAATCAGAAAAATTGAGTATGTCATAACAGGAAAAGGTTTTAGTGTTTCTAGATATATGAAAGTGTATGCTAGCTAGACATCTCACAGAATACTAGAATAAACACTCATCTGGAACAAACCACTTTCAGAAAAAGGGATAATAAAAACTTAGATGGGTGCAGAAAAGGGATATCAGGGTTCCCATGGATTTGGACAACCCAATTACAAGGAGAGACTGCAGGAGCTTTCCTTGTTTCAGCTATCAGAACAAAGACATTAAGAGATACAACTGCTCTCACGCTGCTGGTGAACTTGGGATATTCCTTGAATGGGAACTACTTCTGCAATTCATCTCCACATGCGAGGAGGGACACGCACACTGGGGACTATGCACAGGTGGATGGGCATTCTGCTGTTGTTCTTTTTACATGGTAACCTATTGAAACTGAAAGTCATCACTATTTTTTTTTTTAAAGGGAATAAGAACTCATTAATAAATGTGGGTTGGAAATTAGAAGATAGTTCCAATTTAAAAATAACACAAAAAAACCAAAAACACAGTTTCAAAGATCCTAAGTGCTTCTATTAGGTTGAACAACAGGAATAAACCAGTTTCCTAAATCAAAAAGATTCTTCCACACCTACAAACTGACATCACTGTCTGCTTCCACTTGTCACTACAGCTTATTTTAAGGTAGGTAACAATTGTTTTTCATTCTGGTGGGGTTTTCCTACCTTAAAACACTGAAGAAAAAATAATCAGTAGGAGACAGTTTGCAGATCCATCCTGCAGAACCTCCAGTGACAGAATATCGACAGAACAGGTAAAAAGTATACTTTGTCCTTTCCACCTGCATCCCTCTTCCTCCCCTCCAACTTTAACATGGAAATTTCTACATGACCAGATAATAACATCCATTATGAGCCACAGTTATGGTTGAAGAACCATTTTTTAATCTAAAAGTCCCTTCTCACTGATTTATAACTTCCCCTAAATTATTTCCTAATATTCCCAAAGCTCCAGGCTAGGGGCAACCATGCAAAAATATTACCCCTAAAAGCAACTGTTGTTTGTTGAGCTGTTTGTTTTCAGAAACAACATGCTGAAAGTGGGTAGCATCAGCATTATTTAAGAGTGTTTTCAGCTATTTAAAAATAAACTGTTGAAAATGCCAAACTTCGCATAAGTATATGTAGATGAATGTGTAGTTCAGTAATTAAGTATAATCTCCAGTATGCTGTAGCTTGCCCCCTTCACATTAAGATCAGCATTTGTGACTCAAAACATATTCACTCCATTAGAATGATAATGCCAACAACACTTAAAGACGCTAAATGTGTTCCCACTGCATTAACCGGAAGATCTGCTGATTATACAAGTAGGGACTTGCACTAGAGAGAAGCAGACATGGGGATGCAGATGCTGCTTTTCCTCATTTATCCCTTCCATTGCTAAGGCTTGAGGAAACAGAAGAGTCACTTGGCTCTGCTTTTCCCTTGCCTGTGCATTTAAACTCTCCAGGGCTTTTCCATGAACTTGATTCCTTTCAGTAGCACATCCCTCCCTGCAGTTACATTACTGTGCTATGTTTCAGGATGCTGTGTGCATAAGACTGACCCCTTGTTTTAGAGCCAAGAAAGGATTTTTTCTTGTTAGGCCAAAGGCTTAAGGTATGATAGTCAATTGCTCTTTCTTCTGCCTTTTGCAACATCGCAGCAGGTAGATCCTCAAAATGTATGGCAATCATGCAGTGCAATTAATAGAGGAAGAGCCCTTCTTCAGAGATAATGGTATCAGAGATTTCATTACTGGACCACTGTTGACAGAAGAAGAGATTTAAAACAATCCTGCTGTGACTCTCCCACGTAAAGGAGAGGTTAGGTGAGTTTAAAAAAGGATGAAAATCCTGGGGATTGGAAGCAGGAATGATGAATTCCTGGCAAAACAACAGCAAGATGCACAATGGGGAGAAAAAGGAGAAGGCACCTTTTCTCTGTACATAATGAAGGGAAGTAGTGGTATGCCCTGTAAGTCTGTTCCTGTGTCAGTCATTCAATTGCTCATACGCTACTCCCGGGCCTTTGTCCCTGGCGTGTTGTGTAAACTAGAGCAAGCTAATCAACTGGGTTCTGATTTTGGTTAGATGGTTTTTAATTTACCCTCTCTAAAAAAACCAAAACAAACCCAAAAAAACCAAACAAAAAACCAAAAAGTCACAAATAAACCGCAGGATACCTATCTGCCCATTGCCAGATCTAAAAAAAGTCTATGATTGAGGTCTTGATGCAAGAGGAAAAAAGTAGAATAGCAGAGACTCCTTGGGAAGAACGAATCCACCAGGTTATACAGAGAGAGAGGAAGGGCGGGAGGGAGGGAGATCCTTGCAAGTATATATTAAAATCCCAAAGGCCTGCAATTAAAAGCCACGTTAGTCCTACCCCTCGTGACCCTGAATAGGGGGAGACGCAGAACAGACATTTATTTTTACACGACATGCCCAGTAGGAAAAGTGTTTCCTACAGTTTGTACTTTTGAGTCAGATTAACATAGAATAAAGACACATCTGAGTGTTGAGAAATTTAATCATGATTCATGTGTGACCCAGGGGCATTATGGTTTTCTTCAGCTACGTCCTGGATGACAGAATGGACACCACACAGTATTCAATACTCATCAGGCCAGATCCTTGGCAGTGGCCAAGACACACACAGCACGCCCCAGGAGACGATTTACACCAGTGTCTCAAGGCTCTCCTTTGCAGACCCCGCTTTTGCGTGTGCACATTCCTGTAACCCTTGTGGACAAACTTGCCACCGGCACAAAGGGCTGAAGTGCAGTACAGTTATCCTCAGTTCCCTCTACCCATTAGAAAACTAGTGGGAGCTGAAATGCAGAGGACACACAGGTGTCTGGACCCAAGAAATGTTGTACACATAATGGCCAACAGCTCCACAAAGGACTCCACTGACTGGGTGAGGTTTATGATTACAACCAGACTGGCAGCAGGAGGGGGGAAAGCTGGTCTGTGTGCAAGGAGGTGGTCTGCTGTGTACCCAGAAAGCACACTACACTCTCCCAAAACCGGTGGTGTAAGGGACCAGGAGTGGTTACTGTCTGAGTAAGGGAAGATAACAGAAGGATGAAAGAAACCTGCATTTACTGGAGCAAGATCATTAATCTGTACAGGGGAAGCCTTATTGATCCTCCCACATAAAAATGCTTTTGTTACACGAATCAAAAAGTGACACGATGTTTAACAGTGATCATAGACTTGTCAAGAATTAATTATGTCAAATCAACCTAATCTCTTTGTATACCAGACAACAAACCTCCAGGAAAACAGAAATAAGTAGATGCCAAAAATCTTGACTTTATTACATCTTTCGAAACTGTTTCACAAGACATTTGTATTGTATTAGCAAAATAGAGAAGCACAGCCTAAATGAAAATAACACAAACTATGAGGAGAAACATGTTTACAAACTATCTATGCCAAAATTTGAAGAGGTATCAAGAGAAGTTTTGCAGGGGACTGTCCTCAGTACAGCAATAATCATTTTAGTACTGATTTGGGTAGTGAAACAGAGAACGGTTGGTTTTTTTTTTTTTATATCAGCAGGCCACATTCAAGTAGTTGGAGCATTACTGCACAGGAGGCCAGGCTTAGACTTCAAAATGGCCTTAAACTGGAGGGTGAGCCCAGTAAATACAGGGATGCTATTCATCAGGACAACAGCAAGAAAGCGCACCTGATTATGAATCATTACAGACACCAATAATGGAAGACAAATGGCTCCCTCTGCTCCCTAAAGGTCTCAGGGCCTGCTGTGGATCCAACGCATGAGTCAGCAATATCTCAACATTACAAACAGGATAACAGCCACGTGGGGGTAAATGAACCAAATTCTCAACTGCAAAGACAGAGTCACTTATTATCTGGCCAACACCAGCAAGGCCCCCCAGCTGGGATACGTTGTCCAGACCCCTTCAGACCAGTCAGGGAGAGCGGACAGAAGGGAACAACTTCAAAGAATGAGAATTGGTCTAGAAAGTGTAACCTAAAAGGAGGATTAATGAAGCATCTTCTTTATTACAGCAGAGGCGTTTAGGCAGAACTTTGCAGTACCCCCAGGTAGCCAAAGCTTGCCATCAGGGGAAAAGAAAAAGCCTCTGTTCTCCACGGCCCTAGCAGGCAGGGCAAGAAGTAACAAGCTAAAATTGTTGCATGGAAAAATTTAGGTAAGATATTAGGAAAAAAAAATATTTAATAGCCAAGACAACTTAGCATTGTAAAAAGATTAATAGCCAAGATTAAGATTATCAATAGCACAACCTCTGTAAAGTTAGACAGCTGCTTGTCAATCAGTAGTTTCAAAATCCAGCTCACATTTGAGGAAAATGCTTGCCACTCTATCGCCTCTGTCCAGAGGTACTGGACAAGTATTTCAGTCACAAAAACTACTAAGGGTTGGTACTACCAATTAATCAAACAGCAGAAGGACATTTAACTCCCAGCATGGATCTGATATCCTGCGAATGGAATTATTTTTACAACTGTAGCAATATCCATTTAGTCAAACCTTAGATATATTAAAAGGAACACATGGAAAACTGCTGCACCAATTTCACTGCTGTTTCTGCTCCTTAGAGATATGCAGTTGTTTCAGCTCCATGCAGCACCACCACTTATTTGTATAGTGGAGAATAAGCTTGCATAGAACTGCAGGAGTTTTTCTAAACATATTCTTCAGCTGCAAGCTGTCTAAACAACATCCAGAGCTGCAACTTAAACTTGAACCTATAACCAAAAAAAAAAAAAAAAATAAGGCTTTTCTCGTCCAACATTTTCTTTTATTTGGAAACCCAAAGTTTAAGTATTCTTCATACACAGTTTTGGGAATGTAGAAGGAAAACACACTTACAGTGTTATTCACATACCCTTTTAGACCTTTTCCTGGCCGCCCCCAGGCTGACAAAATGGTCTACACAGGCACAAGCAATGCCCTAACAGGTCCAAAAACCAGTGTGTCTAACAGGAAAGGGAGCAGAAATCAGAGATTCTAAAGAAAAAGCAAGGGAGCGTATGGGCGGGAAGCCAGCAACTCCTCTAAACACACCACTTCAATTAAAAAAAGAACAGGAAACTAGTTACAATGTCTGCCAGATTTCCACCTCTAGGATTGATAGAACACATAAGTAAACCAATCGACCCATCTCCAAATAAATCCTGCCATTTCACCAAAGTCAAACCGATCTACTCCTTGGGGGCATATAGTTCCAAAACAACATGATATAAATTCACAGCGTTAAAACTTTTTTCTCAACCTGATTGCTTTTGAGATTTCTTGACTACAGCTCATACCTCCTTTCCAAATTTAGCTCCTCCCAGACAGTTTTAGCCCAGTAAGGCACAAATCATCAACATATAGGATTACTCTTCTTAAGGGCTAAAAAACCTTTTGAAAGGGCTATCCAGCATCAGTAAATAATTATAGCACAATTATCAACTTATTTCCATTTCTTGTCTCCTGAATATTTTTCATGTATCAAAAATTATCTCATTCTTATTGATTAAATTTTCTATTCCCTTACTTCTAGTTGAAAAATGGAAAAGCATCCAGAATTTCACCACACTGTTTGACAGGCTAGGACTTACTTCAAAAGTCTCTAACTGAAAAAGGAAAAGAGGAGGGATGAGAGGAAAGCAATAAAGAAAAAAAAAATAAGAGAGAAAAGAAATAGAGATCATTTTCATGGTATTAACTCGGAGGAGGGGCACCCACAATCTCAGCAGCTCATTCCAAAGAGAAAGGACTTTTACCAGTTCATGAAAATAGCAGCTAATAAAAATACATTTAAAAAGCCATTTAGATCAAGGCAAGGTTTCAACCAGCAACAATAAGGGTTACATTTTTTTTATATTGTACTTTGAAAGCAGAATTTTATGTCCTCAGCAGAAACCTCAGTCTGTTCTCAACAAAATCAATAGGAAGGATTCCACCGACTTTCGTGTTAGGGGTAACAGGGTCAGAGCGTGCATACCTGACAATCTATTGTAAACACGCTTTTACTTTTGAAATTTCTACTATAGAAAAGGCAACTGATAATGCTTGCTGCTTAAGCTGCAGAAGTTTCCTCTTATATCAAAGAGCTATTTACCCACCAACGTACATGTTTCAGTTCCACATCCCGCGTGTCTCACTTTCAAGCGGCTACCAAAAAGACCGCAGGAAAGTACACAGAGACAAACATTCAGCGCTGCAGTCTGTTTAGAAACCATTACAAAATCCCCTAAAACTAAAACCTAAATATTCATGCATTCCCCTAAACCGATGAAATATAAAAAAATAATATTGCTTCATGAGCATATTATTCCTTGTCATGCGATACACGTTATCACTAACAGATAATTACTATTCAGGTAACTCTCTGAAAGAGTCTACAGGAAAGTCTTTTGGCGTTTTTGTAAATGCAAGATTTTGCAAGACAAAACCCACACTAAAATAAAGGAGTGATCAAAAGCAGTGCCATTTAGAATGGCATTTTTTATCTTTTGTCAGCAGGAACCAGAGAAATAAAAATATATCAGCAAATCATAAGCAGGCAGGGAGCAGAAAATAAAGTAAATTTAAAAAATCAAAATACAAACTTGTACTACTAAAGAGCCAATATAAGTTCTGGGAGGGACTGCCTAAAGAAGCAAGGTGTTAGTGGAAACACCTGAGTCATTTTCAAAGTCATTCTAAGACACCACCTCTAGAAGTTCATAACAGACAGAATTTAAATACCATGCTTAATTTGAAGGAAAAACAATGCTACTACTTCAGTTAAAAATAGCACATCTTGAAAAATTAAAATTAGACACTGTAAACTATCAAGTACATGAAGTGTATATTCATATTGCACAAACTATTGGGGAAAGCAACAAAAAAGGGGAGATTATGAATTTAGAATGTGCCAAGTAGAAGGATGAAATTGGTTTTATCCAGTCACGTAGCAAATTCAAATAGTAGAAAGACGCTTTTTCACGGTAAACATGACAAGAGAGACAAGCAGAAGAAAAGCAAAATAAGCTCTTGAAATTCCTTCACTACCTTCACCTTGAATTTAATTCATATTTCCTGTAAGTATAAAGCTATTTCTTACTAAGACGACGATGCTCATTTCCTTATCCCCGTAGGAAGAAGTGTGCTCAGCACAAAGGAGGTTTTGCCTTATTTTCCAAATCTACATCAATACTATTACATCAATTTCAGCCACTGAAAGACCTATAAAACAAGTTCTATGAAAACAATCAGTTCTCCTGGACAAGTCTATGCTCCTTCCAAAACCAAAACCATCACACACACAGAGGAAGGATATACTGCAAGTGCTTATTTCCTGTTAGACACCATAGGAATTGATTTTATGAATCCAGTGGTTGCATAAGCAGTTCTTTTTAATATACGCAAGCTTAGAATATAAATTCTCTGTTAAGTAAGTTTCCAGCTCTAAGATGAAATGATTCCTTCGGGGAAAAACCTCAATCCTTTACAACTTCCCATATAGATGAATTAATACCCGCTACTGAAGACTCACATGGAAACCACCCAATTTTGTAAGTGATGTAATATTTTATAAAACACACAGTACCCACACTATCACATATTCGCTACAATACCAGTACAAGCCAACTTCAACAAGAGATTCTGACTGCCTCTAATTACGATAATCTGCTTTCATTGATAAGCATAAAACTTACCTATGACAAGTGGTATTGCAGATTATCTAAACTCCATTAGAAAAACAATCCAAGCTGGTCCAAAGCTGTGCTGTACTACTCATACTTATAAAAGCAAATGAGCACTGAGGCTACTAGCCTGGGAGTACCCAGGAGCAAGCCTGGCTCAGGTGATTTCCATTGCTACCAGATTGCAATTAAGTTAGTTCCCTTCCTTTCACTGTGCATGCCTTTCTATCCAAAAGAATAACATCAGTTTCCCAGGGAATTATTGCATCAGGACTGAAAGTACTACTGAAAGGAGAATTTTTCAACATTGCTTCAAACACTGAGGTTTTAGACCACAAATCTAGTAAAGAAAGTCAACTTCTTAGGAGAATTTTGCCATAATCTTTGCTAGGGATACTAATGTTACTTCTTAAAAAGACACAAAATGAGTGACTGGAGTTTTTGTTTGGTTTTGACATTATTGGCAATGACACACACATTTCATTGCTTCTAGTCACTGGCTGCATGAAGTATGTCCTTACTATATGTAATTTTTAGAGCTGGACAGAAACCAGCTAGTGGTATTCCTGTCAAGCTTCCTCTTGCTCCATCCCACTCCACAAGCTACAGAGCATTATTTTTACCACTGTATAAATACCAAGTGTATGTGAAAATCCTCTCTCTGAAATACTCTCTTGGCAAAATCTTATTTAGAAGTTATCAAAGGAAAGTCCAATAAATTTTCTTCATGTGAAAATAACAAAGCTGGTGAAATCAAAATGACTCTTTTTCCAGATCTCTTAGCATAATTTCAGTCACATTTCCTTATTTTCTGTTTCTCTCCTTATTTGAACATTATTAACACTTGCAAATGAACACGCCTTCTTGGTTAGTAATTTCCACAGTTCTCTTTATTAACCATTGAGTTTCTTCAGGTTAGCGTTTTAAAATGAGATTTCCCTGGGATGTTTGGTCTGATATGTGAGACAATGTAGACTCAGAAGCTGAAGCAGCCACTTGTTATCTTTTGATTGAAGTTTTTAGGCTAGGAACTATCACATGAAGATCTGTGACAGACCTTCTCAAGGCAAAATTTGATTCTTGATGATTCTTTATTCTGGTATTTCCCATTCCTTAGCTATGGAAAAACCACTGCCAAACTAATAGCTGGATATTTACAGGGAGATCTTAACTCTAAGGTATACAAAAGATCAGAGATGCATTTGTATAAAAATTCTCAGTGTAGTACAACACAGTTATTAGTAGAATGGTTTTAAACAAAATTTGAAGAAAAACATTTTGGCAGCCGTGAAACATTCGGACAAGAACTCAGAGATGCTGCAATTAGAAGCAATTATCATGATCACATGATGAGCACTAAAAAATTATGCAAAAAAATTTCTTTCAACATTTTTGCATTGAACTCATAACTTTTGATGAGGTTACAACTCTTGTATTTTGATAAAATCAATATTTTACATTCACTATTTTTAACATTTTACATTCACTATTTTTAACATTTTACATTCAGTCTTGCTTCAAAAACCAAGTAAGTCCCATACATGTGTTCGAAAGCTATAACAATACGTCCTCCTTTTCCTAGATCCTTCTTTCTTCCACAGGACTGGGTCTGGAGGGATTCCGGATGCCTACAGCCTATGGCAATTTTAAGATTGAAATCTTTAAGATCTCACTCTAGAGCTTCAGTTTTATGAGAACTACTTGGGCTCGGCCACCTGCATTGGTCAATGGGAAGGCTGACGGGGGCACTGAGCGCAAAGGAGAAAGAAGTGATGGCCCCACTCTCCTGAGTGGGAGAGAAACGATTCAAATCACAGCCTGAGACTCTAGGGCAGTTGGAGAGAGATACGGAACTAAATTCATCCAGGGCTTGGGATGGGGTGGGACGGGATCAAGTGAAAAAGACACAGCATTGTTTCAAGCTATACAAAAAGGTATCGCTGCATCAATTCTGTCTTCCCAACCAAAAAGATCATCATTAACACCCCTCAGCTTTGTTGAGCGAATATAGATTGGGGAGAAAAAGGTTAGGCAGACCTAAGGCAAAAAGACATACGTTCTTGGACGGGAAAGAGATTACGCTTAGGGAAGAAATAGTGTGCCCTGAGGCAGACTTAGAGATGTGGAGCCCAAGGGACAGGAGCTTGCTAGCACAGAAGTCACTCCCAGCAAACATCTCTATCTGCAAACCAAGGGCACTGATGCAGAACTGGCGCCCACTCCTAGTTTTAGGTTTTGTGGTTGTTTTTTTTCCTCTATGGAATATTGACTTATTAAGTTTTTGGTTTATACTGGCTTTTGGCCTTCTTCACAGCATGAATAGCCTAGCTCCAGCTCTCAGCCACTGAAGTTCTCAATGCCTTTTTCTGCTAATAAAAATATTTCCTTCTGCGCATGTGAGAGCATGGCCAAGTGGCCACTTAGCTAAATCCGGGAAAAAAACAGTGCAAGCTTTTCTTAGTCCCTGACTGAAAGGCAAGGTTTTTTCCAGCTTTTTAATTCTTTTCTCAACCACACCAAATGTACCGTGTGGTTTCTGAGGCACAGACATCAGAACCGGACTTACTTTCCATGCAAAGTTCCAACTGACATCATATGCAGCGATAACACCACATCCCTCCTTTGGGTGTGGATCCTCAAAACCAATGCAATTCTTCTTGGGGAAAAAAGAATTTGTGGAAAACATACATTTGTACCCAATCGTACATTTTATTTGCTAAATATTATTGCCATTTCTCCCTAGTTTTGAGTTACTGAGAGGACAGCTATAAACAACTCTGTGTACTTGGGTCCAACCAATACACATTACTGGAGATTTCAGGCAATATTTACCAAACATTTATTCTAGCACAAACCTGTTAGATCTATATTCAGAAGTCTGCCTTGCTGCTGTTGAAGCTGGTAACGGTGATATTCAAAGCTCTGAGAAGTCCTGATTTCTTTTTTTTGCATGCTACTGATGTATTTATTGTTCTCATCTCATGTCATCCTGTTCTCACCCACCACAACATTTACAGTCGGTAAGGGTGGGCTTGTAAGCTGATTTAAATTCGAACATTTCACACCAAACCCAGCATCAAATGAAATCACTGGCAAAACCCCCACTGACTTCACTGGGAACGAGCCCAACTGGAGGAGCAAGGCTCCCGTGAGAGGCATGCATCACTGTCACTCACATCCTGCTGAGTTTGTGAGAACCAGGATAAGATACTATTTGAAGGCCCTTCTACTTGTGTTTCATGTGACACACCACTTCTCTTTTGTTTGGCAGTAAGAAAAGTTTTTTACTATCTGCAAGTAACAAACCGAAGAGGCTGGATGAGTCACTGGAGATAGTTTTGGGCCAGCCCAGCTCACAGACTGCCAGTGTCAGGGAAGGTTCACCCGATTCTCCCCTTCCTGCTCCACAGCCGGTCCCAAAATAACATGGCAGTGCTAAACATAGCACCGCTGGGCTCGTTTAATAAACGACGATTCCTGCAGCGTGTACAAGCCACCACATTTGTCAAGATAAGTACATCAATATGAGATGTCATATTAGCCTAGACAAAGAGATTGAACCAGATAGCTTTGTCAAACGCCAAGCAAAGGGGCTCATTCAAACTGACATAGCAAGAAATTTAAAAGTTGAACCTACCAATCTAGTCTTAACTCATTCCATCCTCTCCTGCTTTGGAAGAGTCTAAAACCAGTAAGTAAGCTCCTGTAAGTGATATAATAAATTCATTTCTAATCTGCAATAACAATATTCCTGTCACTTCAAACCCCTCTGCTGCACTTTTCAAAAATTTTGTAATAGCTGTTAGTATGTTTCAGATTATACATATGGATCTATACACCTTAGTGGATAGGGACTTTTCATAATGACATACTGATACAGGGTGTAACTAGCAGGCAAAATTAACAGGCATAACTAATTGCCATATAGCCAAGTTAATGGTTATTCCTCGATCGCTTTTCTGTTACTTACATGTAAAGAAGTTTACTCTAAATCATAAGGTAATGGACAAAGATGTTGCAGTAATGGGTCCCAATGCTTCATCTGTCTAAAACTTTTCATTACTTTAGGCAAATTCTTCAATTTCACATCTGAAATCAGGGACACAGAAGCCGTATGTGTTACAGTATATGTGAGAGAGCGATATTGGTCATAAACCGAACTAGAAACATGGTTCACAAGATACTTCATTGGTGAGAAATTATCTTGGTTTCTTCGGTATTCCTCACACACAGTTGTGTGTATGGGCTTCATCATCCTACATATGGCAGAGACAGAAGCTCTGGGGGTGGGGGTATCAACAGAAATATTTTCCTTAAAATGTGCTATTTCCTCAGAAAGACTTGGGATCACCAAACTTGCTTAAAACAAGACAGGTTTCTGGGTGTGTGGCAGTGAAACTGGTAGTTAGATTTTTGCCACACCGCTGGTGGTGTCTCTGCTGAGGTGCAGTATGGACACAAATCCCCACATTATATGAAAAAACTCAGTTCCGCTTTGCAGCACAGTGGTCTGAATCACGT
This sequence comes from Arenaria interpres, assembly GCA_013399435.1. Lineage (NCBI taxonomy): Eukaryota > Metazoa > Chordata > Aves > Charadriiformes > Scolopacidae > Arenaria > Arenaria interpres. The sequence goes on from VXAK01024712.1 coordinate 120,476, forward strand.
CCTTTAGTGGAAGCAAAAGCCTTCAGGGACCTACAAGGGGTCAGACGCTTCTCTTTTGCCAGGGACCTGTAAGTTTAGCTTTTCCTTCAAACTTAGAGCTGTGTGGAGGACAAAGGAAGGATCCCCCTTCCAGGGCTGCTGCTGCTCCCAGTGCCAGGCTGCTCAGCCTCGCACAGCTCCTCAGAGCCGGGAGCCACATGCTCCCCTTCTCCTCTGCCAGCCCCTGCCATGACCAGGGCTGAGATAATGCACTGAACACGACAGTTGGGAAGGGGGCAAGAAGGCTGTGAAGTTGATACTATCCTCTCTCCACCTTGCATATACCCTAACAGGATCTTCCTCCCCTCAAAACTGAGATAATGAAGCCCAGGAACATTTACATTCAACATTTCCAGATGAGATTATTGAATACACTTTAAAATATTCAGGAACAATTCAAATGCAAATATGGCACACTACTGTATTATTCATATTCTGCAACATTTTGCCTTAATGGTCTGATTGGAAGAAGATCTTTTCCTGTTTGTTTTCCGTTAGTTTAATAAACCAGGACTTTGAAACAACTGCCCAATATATGAGGTGCTATGTTTTCTTTAAAAGAAAACGGAGTTATGAAGTCAAAAGCAAATGCAATGGTTTCTTATAAAAAATACCTTTTCACTTCCTGAACATTGCCTGTAGCTTTGCTAATTTATTGCCATGAAAATATTGTTACTACTTAATGCACTGGTACTTTTGTCAATAGGCAGCTTTCCCCAAGGCATATTTGAGAACGCTCTGCTAATCAGGCTTGATGCAGTTATTCCAAAGCAGCCAGGTCTTTAGAAAAAGGTTCATGTTTCATTCTAGTATGGGTGAGTGTTGCCATATCTTCAAAGCACAATATTTTTAATTCACTGGATTCACTCCTGTAAATATCTAAAGCGCTGCCTACATTAACCAGCCCCAGACTCAGCTTGAACCAGTGTATTTCATAGCAGTATTACTGACATCTTCACCTCTCAACATTTAACTTATGTGAAATATTCCTCATTTTGTAGTGGCAAGGATTAAACAAAGATTTAATCAGAACCACTAATCTGTGCTTTATCATCAGCACAGAACTTAAAAAAATGTGGTCGGGTCTTTAAGCAGATACTCACTTGGATATGACTTCTTACTTTTCTACATCTGCTTGAACTCTTGAGATTATGACCTCAAATGCAGCTGAATTTTTACTGTTTGTTTTCCAAGCATGCTGATAATCATGAACAGCACAGTGAATGACAATGGAGTCACGTACACAAACATATGTCACTCTACAGTTTTATTCTCTCTAATAAGTATTGAAATCTACATGAGTGTAACTTTACTGAGGCTAAGCAAATCATCTTAATTGGTACGGAAGCTTTAAATGCATGTATGTTTTTAGAGATTTTTAATGTATTTGCAACTCTCCACATATGCAAAATTGAATAAAGTTCTTCAAGAAACAGGCCAGGCCATTTATTTCAATTAGAAATAGTAATGAAACTCCAGTAAACTATTAAATGTCACTTAATCTATATTCAAGATAAATAGAATACTTAATTTCTCTTGGCATGTTCCACAATGAGGTACCCTACTTGTCTTCATATTGACAAAATTGGTGCTCCTCTGCTTTCCCTACCACAGTGACATTTAGTGACGCTACTCCTGCTCAAACCCACATGGACATAATCCATTTTGCAACAAGCTCACTAAGGCAAGAAATATCTCTGTAGGGAGGTAAAGGCTCTGCTTCCTCTGATCTGGCTAGTTCAGGGGGGCTGCTCCTTTTGGTTTCCTTCTGTCATCAGTTCATCCCCCAAAACTTCTACACGGCAAAGCAATATTAATGGTATGCCTACACTGGGCCTAATTAAGTTCCTAATTAAGGGCAGAATTACAGCCATCAAGAACAACTTTTTAAAGCAGCTAGATGTTTTGAGATGACACAGATGTTTCACTTGACTCCGAGATGTACCACAGGTTCTTGTTTGAAGGGCTTTCAGGCCCATCACCTCCACAAGAAGTTTCTTGGAGACTTCTAAGATGTCTTTTTTCTATGAAAATTCTAAGGCTATCAGCCAGCTACAGCAGGCATGAAACTAAAATAGAAGGCTTTGAGGATTAAGGAGCATTACCAACATGGAACAAAAACCTGACTTCTGCAGAGTTCTCCTCAGTTACAGTTATATTCCTTGGTTTATACCTGAAAAATATATTTTATGCAATTTGAGGAGGTAAGGCCTTGTTCTAATTCTCCATGGAAATAATCAAGATGTGGCTTGTGATAATTCTCCATGTCTGAAGTCACCCACACATATGGCTTCAATTCAAAGTTTGCACATCTTAAAGAGAATTATATTAAGCTCTGCTAAGTAGTTTTTAGTCATTTCTGCTGACTGTAATCAAACGAAGTTAAACTAAAATTTACCATGCCAATGCTTTTCTATCCTTCCTACTCTGTTGTTTCACCCTTCATCTGAAAACATAGCAACAACTCTGGAAGGGCAGCAAAAGGATGCTTTTAACATCTCCACATCCACACCCAATACTCAGTTTTGATCTTTTGACATATCTACAGCTCAGGCAGCTGGCAAAAGGCTATAAACAAGACAGAGGAGCAGCACTTCCACTTCTCAGGGAAGTTTTCAAATAAAACTCTAAAACTGTCTGAGAACTACATAAATGAACACATGAAGTAGTCTTCGGGAAGCAAGTAAAATGCATATACATGTAGAATCATAGAATGGTATAGCTTGGAAGGGACCATAAAGATCACATTGTTCTAATCCCCCTGCCAACACCTCCCATTAGGCCAGGTTGCTCATATATACATACACACACAAGCATGTTCCTCTGTTCATAGATACTAATTTCCATTCATAGATATTAAGAGGAAAAGATGATGGCATTCTCCATGTAAGTCGTGGAGGGAAGTGAAAGGCTAATTAGCAGCTCAGCAGCCCCGGAAATGCAAATAGATGTCAAATAGGTCAGTATCCAGTGCCCTGCTCCAGAATATCCACACAACCATTTGTAGACAGACGTGTAGAAAACGTATACAAAAAACCTAACTCAAACCTCAAGCTCATTCTTTCATCCTATGCACAGCAGAGAGTACATCCCAGGTTTTTTTTGACATTCAGAAGTCTGTACACTCCACATTCTATTTAAAAAGTACAATACAGGTTGCTTAAGTTATATCCACAATTTTCTAAAGTTTTTTTAAAGAGACACTGTTACAATAGGGCTCTTTCCCAAATGAAAGAATACAATATTTCATTTTTCTTGCTCTAAACTACATCCAATGAATAATTCACAGTGACGTGATCTTTCGCTATTCCCTTTAAGCCGTTTTGGAGATGGATTGCTACAGTGGGTGGCATTCAGAATAACACATGTTGAGCAACACACACTCAAATCTTGCCAGCTTTATGGTTTCTTACAACATGCTATGATGTGAAGTGATTCACACTGAGGAGATGGAGAAAGTTTTTCTATTACTGTAAAAAAAAAATTATGTTATATGCATTTATCATCCAAAATAAATACTTTGACACCACAGGCTGAAATAAAACTAGGAAAGTAAGCTTAGTTCCTCTTTCTGTTTCAAAATATTCATTTAGATTTAAATCAATTAAAGCTGAGTGATGCTTTCCATGTAAGATGAGCTTGCCCTGACAGTTAATCCACGCTATTATCAGATCCATCAAATGAAAATAGGGTGAGCTAAAGAAGAAATCAATGCCAAAGATTTGAATTTCCTTGATGTCATATGCTGGCATCTTAGAAATTTTACATTTCCTATGGCGGAGATATAGAAGAGAAAAGGTAGAGGATTCACCTGGTAAGATGGAACTGGTAACTGTGAACATACACAAACTCAAAAGCAAGAAGTGAAATGAAGCTATGGAGGTGGGTAACATGATGCAGCTGAAATGATAAGACAGGATTTCCACAGAAGGTCTTTTATAGAAGACCCATAATGGTAGTTTCAGAAGGGTGTCAGTCCAATGATGTATCACTTCAAAGGGAGGGAGAAAAAATTGTTTTTCCAAAATGATACGGTACCTTTTTGAAGATACTGTACTTAGACTAGATATACATTTGTCCATTGATACTTTGTTAGATTGCCTACTGTCCTCTCAGATTTGATACACCGTCTCTGACAATATCATTAGCCAGATGTTTCAGGAAAAGAGAACAAATAAATATCTCAAACTGTGCTGTATTTAAGAAGTAACTAGCGGCCCCCTATGACCAAGCAGTTAAGTCCTGAAACTTACTGTCCGAGGAGTCTTAGTACCTCCACCTCCACATTGTTATGGTCCTGGTTTGACCTCACAATCAGCTCCCCTACAGCAGATCGTTCATTCTCAATTTTAACTCCTCACATTTTTGTAAACCCAGACCTGCAGACTTCTCCATCACCTTGCTTTCATCCCTCCATAAGCTTTTCAGAGATAAAAAGTACCCACAAGTTGAAGGTCAATTGCAACCGCTCAGTCTTTCTGAAAAATCAGACTTCAAATCATTAAAGAAAATACAGGCAACTTGGGTCATCAAACAACTTTGAAGCACTTAATTCTGAACTCCGAAGCCACCATGCATTATAATAACTTATTTTCTTTCACACATATTTTTTTCCTCCATGGTATTATCCACTTAATTCTATCATTTTATTTATTCTGCATATGATCTTTTCAGCAGGAAATCCACAGAAAACTTTAGACAAAACAATTTCTATCTTCGAAACCACATTAATCTTACATTTTAACCTTTTCAAAAAGTAAGAATTAGGTAAATATTGGAGTTTCCTCAAACTGGAATGCACTCTTCCAAGACCTGCATTTTTCTGGTCCTTCAGTAGACTGCATGTCCTGGAGATAGAACAACCTATGCTGCAGCAGCTGATGAATAGTTTTGACATTCACCAGTCACTACCATCCTCCAGTAAATAAATCCAGGCAACAGAAGGAGCTGTTCCTCCAGCCAGATTACCACTTGCTTCATGAGCCATTGCGCCAACAGAAACTGACACTAAAATATGACCTTTAACAAAAGATGGGAGAAGCCATCACTCTCCAACACAATGGAAAAGTTTCACAGAAAAGAAAAACAAACAAACAAAACCCCAAACCATGAAGACCGTCCTGTCAATTTCTGCCTTCACGCCCCGACCTGGACTAGACTAAAAGAACCGGTTAATGAAGCAAAATAGCGGCGAAACCCAAACATGGCACAACCCTGCACCACCCTGTGAGTCCGCATCAGCCCAACAAGCGTTGCGGGATCTGACCCGCGTTGGCCTCACTCCTCTTCACACCTGGCTGGTGGGAAGTCCTCACCACGTTTCCCTCCAAAAACACCACACGCTCGGCACCAGCGCACGGAAGAGCTGGGACCAAGCCCTGCCGGATGGACCCCCGCATCTCCAGCTGGATGGGAGGACTTGCCCAGCTGCCACCACTGCCTCACCACACCTGGGACCACGGCCCCTCCTGAGGGCAGCGGCCGGCAGCGGGTGGCGGCTGGGGAGGGGGGACCCTCTTACCTTGTTGGAGTAGGGGGGTTTACTCAGGTTGATGCCGTCGCGGATGAGCTTGTCCCGGATCATGATCTTCAGCTTCAGCCGGGGGTAGGCGGCAAGCCCCCCGCCGCCGGCCGCCCCCCGCCGCCCGCCNTCGTGGATCCGGCGCCGGTGGTGGGGCACGGCAACGCCGATGGCATCCAGGTCCGGGTCCCCGATCTGCTTGCAGACCTCCAAGTCGTCGTAGCCATTATCGACGAAGGACTCCGCGTACTGGGGGAGCTGCAGGGTCTTCAGCCACTCGTAGACTATGTTGGTGCACATGCTGGCCCCAAAATAATAACGATGGCAACTTTCAGCACCGAAGCCAGCCTCCCCCTTAGCGCTCCTCGCCAAAGGAAATAAAAACACGAACCAAAAACTGCGATGCAACTAAAAGGACTCAAAAGCAAGGTCAAGGAACCAACATCCACCAGGAAAAAAAAAAATAATATATTAAAAGCCTTAAAGCAGATCAGTAGGGCATGGAAGCACTGCTGAACGGAACACTCCTGTTTATTCCTCCTCCTGTTTTCCTACCACCAAGTACAGCCGCTTTCTGCCACGGGAGAAGGGAGACTCGGACTGGAGAGAAGCAAAATGTAAGGGTGCATCCCCTAAAATCCCAAGTCGCTGCTGCACAACATCCACCCACTTTCTCTGGAAGTAATTCGCAGTCGCTGTCTGTTTTTTTCCCCCCTCTTCCTTTCACTGTTAGTTTCTGTTTCTGCTTCTGTCTCACCTTCCTGCGCTCTGTCGCATGATGAATCTGTTTACTATGTGTAGCTGCTTTGGTACCCCATCGTGTGGGGGGAGAACCGAGCGCAGGACCCCGCACCCTCGCCCGGCCCAGGCAGGGGTGCCAGTGGGCAGTGCCCTCCTTTCCCGTATCTCTCCCGGTTGCGGGTGCACACGGCGGCTTCTGCTTTCCTTTTAAACGGCTCCTTTCAGATTAGGTAGGAAAAAAAAAAAAAAAAAGAAAGGGAAGAAAAAAATAAAGATAAGAATCCCATTCACTTTTCCGAGTTACTTTCCCGCTTCCCCTTCATCCCCGGGATGATGGTTAAACGCGCTCCGGCGGCAGCGCGCCCAGAAACTGCTTTCCAACCCCGCTTTCTCGGCGCTGATGCCGGTGGGGGTGCCCCCCTGCCCCTCCGGGGCACGCCGCCCTGCTCCCGCCGCCCACCAC
>VXAK01024712.1:127890-200472 GCA_013399435.1 Arenaria interpres
GAACCCGCCGCCGCAGCCGGCCCCGGCGGGTGGCAGGGCGGCATGGCAGGGACTCGCCGCTCCCCTTGCGGACTCCCGGAGGCGGTGGGGGGGTGTGTGTGAGGCGTGCACCCCGCTGCCCTTCTAATTTAAAACAGGTCGAAACGTGTTTACTCACGAAAATCCCCCTCCCTCGGCAGACGCTTCAGCCCCGATGCGTGGGATACTGAGGGAGCGTTTCAGGCTGGCCCTGCCTGTCGGGTCCTGGCAGAAGGGTCAGGGTCATGGTCAGGGTCAGGGTCAGTACCCGGGTCACGGGCAGGGGGGAGCTGGGGACCGATGGTGGGAGCACCCATCCTGCCGCGATCTAGCACACGGCTGCCAGGAGCAGCCAGAGTGCCAGAGGGGGAACACACCCGCCTTTGTAATTTGGTGGGGCTTGTTTGTAACAGGTTTCCTGATGGACCTTTTTTAGCCCTTATTAGTCACAGAATCACAGGATCTTCTAGGTTGGAAGGGACCTTAAAGATCATTTTGTCCAACCGTTAACCTAATTTTGACAAAAATAAACACCCACACAACAAACAAAAAGGAACACTATCACTAAACCATATCTCCCAGCACCACATCAACGGGTCAGGAAGTCGTCGGCACTTCATGGTAGTTCACCACAGGATTATGTGGCCTAGCAGCATTCTCATGAAAAGCATTGTATTGCCAGGTATTTTAAAAAAGGTTGGATACTTAAAAGTGTTTAAAATGCAGTTTCTGGGTAGAAAGCCCAGAGATCAGATTCATGTGCTAGAAGGGGAGAAAGGAAGGAACAGCATTTTATTCCTTTTAAAATATCCTTCCATCCCTCTTTTTCTGTATCTTATATTCCTTTCAGAATGCATAATATTTCAAACCCTCTTCTCAGGCCAGAGACTGAGATTGAAGCAGCAATTACCTTCTCTTCACAGACCTGGTGAAAGACTGACAATGCCAGAGAAATTAGCAAGGAGGCTCTGTGAACTGGAGCTGGAATTGATGGTGTATGAGATAGGAAAACCTGACTGGTACAGCCCATATTCATTGGGCTTATGGACAGTACATACGGAGTTATATCATTTTTATGTGTGCATTTTAGAAGGGTCTTGGAAAGCTTTTAAGGTATTGCAAATATTATGATTCAGATGTGCTTGGTAAACTAGAGGTGTCTCACCTGTAAAAGGGCACGATCCTGAGCTTCTGAGGGGACTGCAGGAGGGGAAGTGGTGCACCCCTGTGGGAGCATGGAGTTTGGCAGCAGGTTACAACATTGTGAAACTCCGGTTGTGTTTGGCATAGATGTTGGTTTCACAAAATGAGTTCACCTGGCAGCAGATACAGCAAAGTTTTACATGGCTTTGAAATACAAAAATAAACAATTAAAAAAAAAAAAAAAGTTAGGCTCACCTTTAAGAAGACAATCAGAAGTCCAGGCGACCAAAGACCAGTCCACTTCACCTCAGGCCCTGAGAAAACTTTGGGGCAAGACCTCATGAAGTCTTACATGCAGTTTTGGTGGGTAGTTAGAAGTGGCATTCCTCAGGAGTTGATAGAGGCCAGCACTGTACAACATCTTCACGGATGCCCTCAGTGACAAGGTGGCATGCAGCCTCAGCAGGTTCCCAGACAACACCAAACTGGGAAGGGTAATCAATACGTTGGGAAGCTAATTTGAGAGTGAAAAAGAAAGAGGAAGGTCACATGATGGTGGAGCAGGAAATGGAGACATGCTTTGAGTGATAACAGCAAACTCAGTCTGAAAAACTGCTTTATGTACTTTTCATTAAATCCAAAATTATTATTAGAAAATATTAAATGCAAAAAACGTTAATTTCTGAGACATTGAACTGTAGTTTCAATCCAGCTGAAACCTAAGAGTGTGCTTGCTGATTTTAGGGCCCCACCTATCATGCATATTGTATCTGTAGAACTATTAAATTAACAGGGTAGTATCACTCTAAACAGTATTTCTTACAGTATTTGCAGATTAATTTTGGTGGTGCAATACAGACTCTGTATTCCACCTTAAATTCAGTTCATCTCTGCAGTACACTTGTAATATTTGTGTTACACACACATAGTAATTGAGGTGTTTGTATGTTACAAGATGGGAGAAGCTTTCCCTGAATGCACAGTTTCCTGACATATCCTGGAAATAGGTTGTGCCCAAACAAAGAGCTGGAGCACAAGCAATTTGTAAATGAAAGGAGCACAGTCAGACAACTAATAAGGGTGAGATAAAGCATGTACAGGTAAGTCTGCCTTCAAGTTCCAGGATAAACAGCAGAAAGAAGCTACGATGAGCAGAAAAGCAAGTATGTTAGTGCCACCCATCCTGGCTTCCTTCATTTAATATTATGCCCTGCTCTCATCACGCAAATAATTATTCTCTTTTCTAGGATTACCTAAGCCTGTGCTCAGGCTGTGGAACAGTCTGTTGTCTCTGACCTTGCCAACAGACCGTGTGAGAAAGGATGGGCCTTCCAGGGGAAACCTGAACCGTGCTGTTCCAGGAGAGACACGCAGCACATAATAAATATTTTCTTACCTTTTATAAACAGGTGAGAAACAGACACTTCTCCCCACTTTTCATACTTTGTTATTCAAATAACGAACACTTCTTTCCAAGCTTATCTGAGCTTAAGTTAATCAATCCACAGTTGGATTGGAATTTATTTGAAGTGTGTGGGCTGTGGGATATTTGACACGATGGGCTTAATTTCTGAAGTGCTCTGTATGACTGGATTGTCTCCAACATTTCCAAACTCAGTCTTGACTTTGTTTTTCAGATTCAGCAGATAATAAAGGTAAGAAGATGTATTAGAAGTTGCATGTCATGACGATACAGGACTGCTGTGTTGCAGCAACAATATACATACACGCATATGGAGAGCAAGTACAGAAATGTTTGTTATGAAGTTGCTGGTAGAGTTTTTACATGTAAGCAGTTTGGTTGTGGAGGGTAAGGATCAGGTTTTTGCATTTAAGGGTAACTTCTAGCAAAATGGATAGACGTTATTTCTAACTTGTATTCAGAAGAATCAAGTCCAGATGAGATGCATGGCAGAAAAAATACTCTTTTTCCTGAGGATTTTTTTTCTCCTCTGTAAGCTTTGCAGGCCCACTGTGAGGAAAAACTGACATTCCTGGCAGGTTTCACCATGTCAGACTCTATTATTCATGTAATAAAACATAAATGTGTTTGATACTGCCAAAAAGCACAACAATGTCAGATTTGCGTAGTAAATGTAAAGGATTTTTTAACTGAATTGTTAATCTAGGTATCCTTTAAAAGAAGGCACCCTACATTTACAGTGTACCAAGAAATGAAAGAGTTTCATCCTTGAACTTTTGTTCTACTAAAATATAACTGACAATAATGTATGATAGATTTTGCAAAGCTATGATTGCATATTTTCTGTATCATTAATATAGTATAGAAATATGTATGTATATAGTATATAGCAATTTTGCTTAGGATGAGATAAATAAAAATGTAGCTGAATGCTAACTTACACCTAGGCATAAAACATATTCAGGAATCCTTAGAGCTGTTTATTTTTTTCTATCTTTATCAATACTTTCTCAATTTTTGACACATTAAGGAAGTAGCATGGGCCTTTGCTCTAGATACCTGAATACTTTTTAGTGTTTCGAACCACACACTGTTTTATTTCATGGTTGAAACAATGCTAGACAAGACCACAAATACTTAGAGGAGTAACCACTCTAAGTCGTGGATGAATGAAAGGAAGACTCTGAAATGAATATATTTCTGTTAAGATATTTATGAAGTTTTTCAGCTAGAAAAGGAAACTCAGATTCACACACAGAGTGAGGGATTACCACATGATTATGTTGCAATGAATAATGTGTAATGAATGAGTGCAAGCTAATACTTCTGTACTTTTCTGAAACACCAGAAGTAGGTTCTCAAATACTTTTCTAAGGTTTCCACTAGGGCACAAGGTGAATAATTCACTAGAATGAATGGAACTGCTCATACACAATGGCAAATATTTACAGAACCGGTCTATTAGTTCAGGTAAATAGAGCTGGGTTTGTTTCTGTGCAAAATGTTGTGATTATTTGAATGTACCTGGAGAACATTGGTGAAGAGTCCAGAGGAAAGTAATGATGATGGTGAGAAAAGGTTAGAAAATAACCCTTGCTTTATCTGAAGCATTAATTCTAACGAATATATAGCAACAAAACTCAGCTTCTAAAGGGACATTTGCTCATGTAAACTCTGCAGAGAAATAACCTTATGTATAAAGCTTAGAACTTCAAAAATTAGTACGCATCCTGTCAACTCCCATGAGGTGTACTAACTAATGAATAGTACTGGCTGTTAAGTTTTCTGCAGATTCACTTTTCCTCATAAAAAAATCAGATTATAATTATTTTAAATATTCTCTCATAGAAGAATAGGTAAATTTAGATTGGAAAGACCCCTTGGGGTCACCCAGTTCCATACCCGGCTCAGAGTTGGGCTAACTGCCAAGTCAGACCAGGCTACAGATGACTGAAAATCTTCTGGGGTGGAAAAAACTTCTGAACTTCTGAAAATATGCAGGGGTGGACATTCCCCAGCCTCTCCGGGCAGTCTCTTCCAGCACTGACCCACTCTCACCAATTTCTTCTTCCTGTCTGTTCAGAGCAATTGTGACCTTTGTCTCATGTCCTTTTGTTGAGCACTTCTAAGAAGGATTTGCCTTCTCTATATCTTTCCTCATAGGTAATGAAAGACTGCAGTTTATTTCCCTTTGCCCTCTCATCTCTAGGCTGAACAAGCCAAGTTCTCCTGGCGTCTCCCCATGGTTTGTCAGCAGTCAAAAATTTGAAAAGATGCTGTTGGTGAGGTACGAAGGGTTATTTAAAAGCAAAAGCTCTATCACAGAAAGAGAAAACAAAAGAGGCAGCTAATGACAACATTGCAATAAGGAATTTGTACGAAAGTTAAGTGTAAAAATAGAATTGTTTACAAAAACAATTTTATCACTTAGTACTTTATGTAAACAAAACAATGTTTTAAAGGAAACTTTAAAATATACAAAATCATGGCTCCTTGCCCTAAATTTACTCCCCGTATTTATGTTTGTAATAATTTAATGCTCACTGAGACTATCTAACTGAGAATGTAATAGGTCTAGCTGCTGAAACATCCCTTTTTCTCTGTCATGAAGATAAAATTATTTTGAATTTGAGACTGCATTTGAAACTGAGTAGCTGCTTTATTTACTGTGGTCCTCCTTTCCCATGAAAAATTTGCAGGCATTAATTTAAGATCAATTCTATGGCAACTATAAGATCACTTTCTTGAATGCAATAGAGAAACAAATTGAATAGAAATGGGAATAAATACCCAAAACAGGGCTGTCATTTTCCCCAGACCAAGTTCTGTAACCAGAATTCAGTCTAAAAATTTGGCCCCTTTTTCCTCAGTAACAGGAGAAAGTATAAGAGTTAAACTTCTTTTACAGAGTAGCCAATTCTCTATTAACCAGTCAACCTCTAATATTTTTTGTATGTCACTGTCAATGACAAGCTAAAACGGGCTTGCACAAGTACTAGCTTCTTGGCAAAGACTCTATCCTGAAAGAAAATAGGATTATTCTAAACCAAATCCAAAATACACTTTATCCCTAGAAATATATTGTGACTGCTGTTTCACCAACTGCTGGCAGACACCTATTTTGCATAAAGAAACAGTTTCCTACAGTAATTCAGGGTGGGTTTGTCTTTACAAGCTTTAAAGTATTTTTTAAACTAAAGTCATTGCTATTGGCTTTGAGCAAGAAGATAACGCCACTATGGTGTGCACGTGGTTGAATGTTACCTGTAGTCAAGACATTTCATTTCACACTCTATGCTGCTTAAATTAATCATTTATTGCAGGCAAATATAAGAAGAAATCAAAAATTATTACTAATAGTAGTGTTCCTGCTACTACTTAAGTATTTAAGTTGTGGAAGTCCCTAGAAATACCAAGTGAATACCAGCTCAGTGGGTAGAAAACTAATGAATATTTACATCCTCACAATTTACAATCTAGCACTTCCATGTGATACCATCTTAGAATCATAATGAACAAAAAAAGCTGAAAGCTTTGCTCACTTGGACATTTACCATGACCTTCCGTCTCCTTTTTTTTTTTTTCTATGAACTTCCACATACTCTTCTTCGTCAAGAAGAGCTTCTTAATCAGACACATGCACAAACCACGAAACAACAATCTTTATGCAGCTTTCAAGCTGTCGGCTTTTTTTTTTTTTTTTTTCCCAGTGAGAAATTGAATTTAGAGCATACAGCTACTGCCTAATAAAACTGAACTCACTTTTGGTCGGCATAGTCATATGTCTTTGAACAAATACATTGTGAAAATCCGTAAACATCAGACACCAGGTTTCCAGGACACCAAAGCATTTTTTGAAGGGGAAAAAAAAGGATTTAATAAAACGGGCAAAAATGGGTCCATCATTTCTAAGTAGTCTGTGCAGCTTGCCCTAAAAATTGTGGCACTAGCTGTAATTATTAGCTGTAATTACTGCGGGACAGAAAGTGTATGTCAGGGGAGGGGGAAACCCTTCAGCCCTTCAGAAATTATCCTCTCCATTCCAAAACAGTCCTTCAATGTCCTAGGACCACAAGGTAGTATCCTGACCTCTGGGGAAATCATGGAAAAAAACCTGCCATTCAGCTGAGAAGAGCTGAGGCTTCTGTGCTCTCCTGGAGCAGTGTCATCCATTCATTTTACAGAGCTATCAGAAAAGCTGCCATATGACAACTAGATCCTAATTTCTCCCATGTTTGTTTTTACTCTGCCTTGCTTCAGAGGCATATAGGCAAAGGCTCAGATCTATGGGGAAGATAGATAGAAAATCATGATATTTTCAGAATTACTCAAAACCCAGAAGTACTCTGAAGTATGTAAGAATTAAAACTGTGTCCCTAAACTTCTTTCTATAGCAGGGAATGGCTGTTCTTATTACCCGCTGGCATCTGCTCGGTTCCCTTGTTCCATGGGCTCCATCCATCCATCCTTCCTCCATGTCTACTACTCCAACCAATTTCCTACAGCTCTGCCTGCCTCATGGACTGTGTTTTTCATCATCTCCTGTTTCCACAATTCCTGCCCTTTTCCTTCACGACTTCTCTGCTGAATGGCTTTTTTGTTAACACTTTTCAGTTTCCATTATTTTTCTCTTTTTCTCACTATGTCCGGATCTGATTCTTTCCCCACGCCTCTCCAACAAAAATAGTTAAGTTGGAAAATTCCCTTGTAATGTTTTCCCTGTTCTTATTTTTTTTGCCTAGGCACCTGCGACCTAGATGGGATATTGGGCTAGAGGGACTTAGCCTCTGATTCAGCCAGGCCATTGTTGTGTATGGTTTTCATGAAATGCCAAATCCTAGCACCATCCTAGCTTTCCCTTTCCCTCTTGAGCTCAGATGCTGTACGTGGTATAAAAACACAGAGCTTCCTCAACAGCACTTGAGACACGAGGCATCCATGAAGGAGCCATGCAAGGTAGAAATCAGCAAGAGTAAAGTAGCAAATACTTATTCTATTTTGTGAGGTTCATCAAATGTGAAGTGCTTCCTTGCAGGAAGAAATCAGAATTATTATCCAAGTGGCTATCAGGTAAAAATTCCTGGAGCCAAGCAGCACTGCAGGTTTGCAGTCATAATTTTTCCTCTTATGGGCCTGAGCCCGACATGTCAGCAGGACCTCTAGTCCCAGCGGAGAAGAAGGAACCAACTGACATGAAAGGTTACAGCATGGCCCAAGTAAGTTAGACCCTCTGAAGCAGCTACAGGCTTTAAACTCCTGATAGCGCTGAGGCTCTGATGAACCTCCACCAAGAAATTAGAAAGCTCCCACCATGCCATCGTGCCATTTCAAAACAAAGACAGGATAAAGCATTTGGATTTATGCAAAAGCTCCTCTCCAAATAATCAATGTTTGAAAGAATCAAATATTTCCCTGAATTCCCCTCAGACAGTCCCATTCTAGATGAGTAACGAGAAATTAATCATCCTGTCAGAATAAATGCTGTGAGACCTTTTAGTCATGCTCACCCCTTTCTCCATAATAGATTTTTGTCAGTCATTCAACTAAGTCTCCCAAAAGACAGCACTCCATCCTGTCTCCCACCTTTTGTGTGGTCTTTTTCCCCAGCTGGGACTCGTTCCACCATCCCTTGACATGTCAGGAGTCAATCACGCTTCACACCAGCCTGTCCCCCACCGACTGCCACATCACCACGCGGCACTGGCTTTTCATTAAGTCAGTGTTGATCCCAGTCTTACTGCAGCTGATACCCAGCATCTTCCCGACACAGGCAGTCACAGCTGGTGCGTCTGTAGGGTTTTAACTGTTTAGATGGATAAATACAAGACTAGCAGAACATTACAAGATCAGGGAATTAACAAACAGAAGTTCTCACAATCATATGAATTCATTTACACCACACATATTTCTGCTAAAGTTGATATAACAGTATAATTAGAAATGCAAGGAAGAAAAACGAAGAAGTAACATGTGTTTTCTGTCCTTCTGAGGCATTTTTTCCTTGTTGTAAAGAGTCATTCCAGCTTAAAGAACACAGAGTTTTTCCATAGTTACAAAACTGGGATGATGGGTTTTATCTCCAGGGAGCACATCCAATTTTATATTTTTGATGTATTATATTTTAATTCCTTTTTTTAACAACCAGTAACTCGACAGAATTTTTTATCTTTGTATTGTTGAGTCTTCAATTCTCTATAGCATGCATGCAGTTTCCATTCATGTACAAACACTTTCATTTGAGTGAACCCTCATCCCTCTTGAATTACTGGCTTATATTGGGAAGACTGCTGAGGAGTACAGACCTTGGCTGCAGAAAGATAGACAGATCTGTGGGTTAACCTCTGCACCTCTGGTGGGAGAAGACAGGAGAAAGATGAGTTATAAAGCAAATAACTCTCAAATTTAAAAAATACCATATGAGCAGATCGCTGATGCTTGTTAACCCTGGAAGTGTTGGCAGGGGAGGAAGAAATGTTTTCTTCCCTTCCAGGCTTCTGTAGGGTCTCATGTCTCACCCACTTCAGCTGAGTATGCAAAGTAGGAGTGGGCTGTTGTGTAAGTGAAAACGAGCTGCACATGTCAGATGATCCCAGCTGTGACACCAACTCTGATCTAGGCATGGGTCAAACCTAGTCCAGAAGCAGCTTCATTGACAACACCTTGGTATTTCTCAACATCCTGATTCTCTTTGCCATTTTAGGTTGCCAAATTCAGAAGATGCAGTTCTAAGTCTTTTGAGCAACAGAGAAAGGTTATATCTCAGCTTGGTGGACCAAGGACATTTTTGAGCTCCTAGATGTTCAGGTGAATTCTTCAGCTGTGTCACAACCTCTTACCAGAGTAGAATTTGAGGGTCCAGGTAGTTATCTCTGTATTAACTCATCAGAACAGCAGTCACACAACCAGGAAGACAGCTATTGCTCATGTCAACCAAAAGCTTGATTAAGATGGTTGAGGGACCAGGACTCAGATGTGTGCCATGAAGCACACCCACCTTTCCATCTAACTGCAGGCTCTGGATTTCAGTCTTGCTAATGATTTGAGACTGTCACTGGTTAAATCCTGTTCTCATCAAGGTCAAGACTCTGATTTGGAATTAAGGTGCAAGGCTTGATCCAATTCTAACATTAATAAAATTAATGAAATAGTGATGAATTAGCTTAATTTGGGTTAGTCGAGTATGAGAGCAATTTCTTCTTCATTCAAGCCCAATTGAAGACCCAGGTAGAAGATAAATGCATCGTTACCTCTTATCACTCTTAGCCTCATAAAAACAGTATTGGTTCAGACTGGTCAGCTGAAGTGTCAGAATTACTCTGCAGAGATGTGCTATAATGAATTATTTTTCCTCTCTCCAGCTAGTATATAAAACCAACTCTTTTCTAGTGATGCCAGTCAGTTAATTTATGAGGCAATCTGTAGCTTACCTTTCCATTAGCAGGTGTATAAGCTACTGTTGTGGACACGCCCTGTCTTTTTACAGTAAAATGTCACCTTTCTTACGGCAGCAAAAATCAAACCAAACAAATCTTTATCAGCTCCAGTGCAGGGTTCATGTGTTTTCTGTTACAAGCTTTTAACAAAATTCCATCTCACCCAGATGAGCAATTTTACTTTCAGAAAAAGATAGCCTTCTATGGATACTTTCAATCAGAGCTTTTAAACTCCTAAAGTTTCTATCTCATAGAAGTTTGCTCCTTTACCCACTGCTATGCTGAGCTATATACTGTGCACCTACTGTAATTATAGGAGGGATCATTGAAAGTAAGCACACCGTTGAAACTAAGAGCTAGAGAGATGCTAAAGATTTTTGTAAATTAGGTAGGAATACAGAGTGGAAGATCCTAGCAATGAGATGAAAGAAAACTGTAGAAGCGAAACATATATGTCTCTGTGGTCTGCCTAGTAATTCAACCTTAACACACATGAATGTAATTTTAATGAATAATTAATTAATAACTTTAAATGAAGTCTTGAAGGTGCTTTGTACAAAGCATGTGCATCAACCTTTGCTGTGCTAGAAGACTTCACTGAACTTCTGGAATAAACTAAATTTGAACAGTAGCTTACTGTTAATTGTGGTGCATAGCAATGAACAGTATCTATAGAAGCTAGGCCGCTACCTTTTTTTTGCCTCTGCCTGAAGTGCAAATAGGAAACTGTGTCTTTTTCCGCTGCAAACCAAAGATATTTAATGCTTCTTTTTTAATATTGGCTGATCTGACTTATGCTCCAATATTCTCTGCAATTCCCCTGAGATGTAACACACCTAAAGCATTGCAGCAGATGTCAGTCAAATACGTGGTTTCTAAAGTACTAATTCTGGTTGTTGTTTAAGGACAGATTTCTCCATTAAAATATCACAACTGCTCGTCAGAGATAGCTTTTTCTTTGGTTTATATGTTAAAATAAATATAAATTAGGACATGTTGCTTTATTTATTTATCTTCCCCTCAAGAAGTGCCAGACACCTCCAGCTCATGGAATTGCACATCTATTGGAAATCTTTCCACAGAGATGGTACATGTCTAATTGCATTTAATGTAATTGTATTAAAAGATGGCTGGAGCAAGGTCTTATTATAAAAAAACACCCCACAATCACTAACAAAACCACACTGAAAAGGAATATTTACACTAATTTTGGCAGTGCACAGTTCAACCTAATTTTGGAGATTTTCATTTCATGAGGGAGAATGGAAAAGGTTCTTTATTTCCTTATATTTTTACTCCTAGAATGAACAAGGAAGAGAGGGCACTTGCTGCAATCATTTGTCGCAGCAGTGCACTGTAAAAATGATAATAATACTTAGAAACTGGTAATGGCAATATTTTCTTTATACTTTACAATGGGAATACCAAAACCACATCTGCCGCTATTAATAGTTAGCTATTCTAGTGGACCAAAGCAAGTGATTGAAAAGGGTAGTATTCTGAAGATGACTGAAATGCATTGATTTAAGCATTATAAATTGGATTCTGGTTTGCTTCAAATAAATTTCTTTTCTCTATCAAAACTACTTTTCCTGTTTTTAAAGGGGGAGTCTAGCATTTAGTTAATTCTATTTTCCTTGTTCAGTTGCAGAGCTCGCTCTCACGGACTGAGCTGCCTAACCCCATGCCATCAACAAATTATCTCAAGCACGTCTTGAGCAATTCTGCATATTTCAGCGCAAGTTTTCTTTGAAATGATGACTTACATAGACCCATCTACAAGAAGAGGCTCGTTTAGGGAGTTTTACTTTAAAAGACACTTAAATGTCTCACAAAATTCAGAATGAACCTGAAGGAATTTTCTTTTAAAATGGTGCTAGAGGATTGTTACTGAGGAGGGAAGGAAGAGGGAGCAAACAATGCCTGGAAAGCATTACTGCTGGTCACCGGTCTCAACTAGTTTGAGAATAATTTGTTCACTCACTTGAGCAGATCTTTTTCTCCAATTATTCAAGACATCGTGCAGATTTAAAGCACTTTCAGATCAAGTTTTTGGCTCTGTTTCGCCATTTCCATTTTTTCAACATAACATTCACACAAGCCACATACAGCTTTACTAGAGACCACAAATAATTATTACTCATGGTTTTGACAAGTTGAAGAGTAATTACTTGAGAGATTTAACTCCTTCTTAAGTGAACTGCCTAATATTCTTTGCTTCTGTAGCAACTAATGTGTTTTCTATCCAGAATATTCAGAAATCATGAACTACATCTGATGTTTGATGACATTAATTTAATTTTCATGACAGCTGTTTTTTTGGGGGTGCAGCTGAGAGTGTGGGGGGCTCACTTTTCTCTCTCTTTTTTTTGTTTTTATTTTTAGAAAGAAAGGTGAAATTTTGCATAATCGCTTGCTTTGGGGATTTGGAGTTTCAGGAAACTTTGAAACTTTGCGCTGGATGCTTTGTCTAGCATCTAGTGGGCATCCAGTTCACCCTTACGTCTGCAGTGATCTGGAAAGAAATGCCATTTGTCTGATAGCACGTGGTTGCTGAATTCCTCTTACCTCACCTGCATGTGGCTAATAGTATCAAACTCATTATCGCCCTGTCCAATTTGGAACAGACGGGCAAGACCTAAGATCTTTAATTGGTTTAGTTTGGTCTGATGTGTCTGTTTCAGCTTAATATCTCCACTTCTGCCTGTGAATGGTTAGAGGATATGGACGTTAACAGTGAGCCGACATCATAGTCAACGTACCCCAAACCTGGTGTGCACACACACACCCACACGCCCCAACCTTGAATAAAATCTCAGGTAGTCAGAAGAGCTTGGTAGGACATCCAGAAATATCAAAACACTTAATAAACACAGATAACCTGAACTTCAGCATCCTATTGCTGTATTAATTAGAAACAGTTAGCTATTACTAGACTAGCAGTTGTTTCCTTGCTTCCCATATGAATGCCAGAATAAACACCCAGAGACCAAAAAAGCTGCAGGAGTGGAACTCTCTGGAAATGTGATGCTGCCGAGAGCAGTAGCAGGCTGCGCTGAGCCAAGGAGTCCCTGCGGCTTTACCCCTTCGGCTCTGACCTCACGGGTGCTCAGGACAGGCACGGGGCTTCGCTGGCGTAGCTGTTCCTGGGAAAGGACAGAAGTAAGCATTACTGCCTTCCCTCCGCCGCAAACAGCCTGGCAGCCGTCTGAGTGGCAAGGACTTGTCATGCCTTTCCTCATCAAGAGTGAAACGGAAACCTTGATTGCCATTAAAGAAGCATTTTTTTTTCTTCACATTCTCGCCAGGCTCTAACAAGCATTTCAATTGTTCATTTGCGTTAATGTTGCAAGATAGGGTGTAACCTGTAGACTAACTAATTAAATGCTCTTTGATTTTGAGTGAAGTGTTTGGTACAGTTTAGACAACAGAGTCTAATTAGTGCTGGATGTTTAATGGAACTAAAGACCCATGAAAAGCAAAAGGTGATGAAATAAAAAGTCAGCGAGAGAGATGTGAACATAAATGAGAGTAAAATAAGGAAAATAAAACCCCTTTGCTGTGCTAGAAATACCATTCCCTGAGAAAAAAATCCCCATATTAATTATGAAAAATTGATGAAATCTCATCAACTCAGATGTCCAGCTGTTTAGGGTAATATAACAGAAAGCTATCCCAAACACGTCAGCAAGCAACAGATTAAGGTATTTCACACTATCTCACTGCATTTAATTTCCTCCAGGAAACAAATCCACCCCGGTATTTTTACAATGGAATGAAAACTCTGGATGCATTGCTTTGTGCACTATGATTCACAGCCTCTCAGCAGGATATAGAATGTTTGCCTTAGCAGCACCTTCTTCTGTCAGTAAATGCAGCCAATTTATGGTTTTCCTTGGCTGATAAAATGTGTATGCAACTTTCTACTAGTATGTAGTTAAGTCCATAAACTTTTAAAAAAATATAATCTCAACAGATGGATCTACAGTGTAGCTTTAAACCAATAAACTTTTATTCAATGCATATGTCCTCTCTAAGAAGGGATTAAGCTGAATGGTTTAGGAATAACAAAGTCTAGATTGCATCCCCAGCCTTGCATTAATTACTTAGTACTATCATCTGCTGAAGACCTGGAAGCAAGGTGTACCAAATCAGCACCTCTGGTTCCCAGGCTCCACCTTTTTTTTGCAATGGGGAGTTAGTTTTAGGTTTTGATTTCGTGGAGCTCTTGCTGCTGGTTGTTGTTTTTTTTTGTTTTGTTTTTCTTTCAGTGCATTTTCAATTTATTTATTCTGAAGATAAGAAGGTGAACAATGGAGTCAGGAGGCTGGAAATACATTGTATGGTTACACTACCACCACTACTCCCTGAGTAAGGGTGATTTTTTTTTTTTAAAAAAGCACCCAGATTAATTGCAGTACAGACACAGATGCCTTAATCCTGCAGCAGCAACTTGTCAGTGTAGAATCCAGACCTCACTTTCTGAAAAATAGCATGTGGGTGATGATGTGCAGCATCCCTCTCTGGTGGTGTGTAGTAGGGGCAAGGATGCCTTCGAGGACAAAGCTTCCTGAGGAGGGATGTGTGCCCCATGCTCTGCTGCAGGCTCCCGGGGACCGTAGCCGTGGTGTGGGTCAGTGCAATGCAGAAGTGGTGCCTGGCCCCTGTCAGACATGGGGACCAGCAGTTTGAGCAGCTCAGACCTTGTGTGTAGCTCTCTTGGGGCAGGAATAAAATTGGTCCGGCAGTTCTGGAAAACTGTCCCTGCCTCCAAGCCCTGTGACCCGTCTCCTCTCGCCTCACTGCCCACATACAGCGTCAGACAGTGTTTGCCTTCTATACACAGCCACTATACCTTCTTCTTTCTCCTCAAAACACGGAAACCGGGACAAGATATTCCCCAGGGATGGACTCCTGAGCAGCAGGGAGGCATGCTTTCTGGGAGAGGCCCCAGTAAATTATGGTCAAGACTGCTGGGCAGGGTTACTCATGGTCCCCAGTCACTGAGAAACTCACAGGAGAGTTTGGAATCACAGCCTCACACAAGCTTACATGGAACCCATACCCTAACCCCAGAGAGTCGTGTATGACCAGACCTTCTGCCATGGGCTCCATGCCAAAACAAGGGCAATATGTTCTGCTGTGCTATGACTGTATTTTATTTCATGGGCTCCAGGTAGACCACCTTTTTTTTTGTTTGAATTGGCATTCTGCACTGTCAGAGTGAAAGCCAGCACTGAGCAGTTGCTGAGCTGCTTGCGTATATTGCTGCTTGAAGCAAAGTCCAACTCACAACAACTGCAAACAAGAGCACTGAAGTCACCAAACCCCTGTGTGCTTTGGCCATTGGTACAGAATTGGCTGGCTGCTTCACAGCCCACCACAGGCAATGTTTTACAGCACGATGTCCATGTGTGTCATATGGAGACTTGTATGTGGTCTATGACTGAAAGAGGCCACAAAGGTTGCTGGGATATTCTTTTAAGATTATGTCAGTCTTAGAAAGCCAAACAGCCTTGTTTACATCTGCACTGCATCTACAGGCTTGGAGCTTGGCATTAGCAGTCCTCATCACACCCATGTTTTCTTGCCAAAAGAAATCACAAAATGACAGAATTGTGGGGGTTGGAAGGGACCTTTGGAGATCATTTCAAAGCCAGGGCATGAATTAAAAATTCACAGTTTGGACATCTGTAGGGAAATGAAATGGATATTAGATCACACATGGGCATGCTACTACAGATGAGAAGTTTGGCATGTATAGGATGAGCTTACATTTATTATCTCCCAACTTTTCCAGCTTACCACTTTGATAAACTTGGTAGAGCTTAGCAACTGCTTGCTGGGCACCACGGAGCAGCCTTAGAGTGCAGGAACCGGTTTCCTTCAAGTCAAAACTAAACAAATATATGTGCTCCATCAACACATGCAATGTGCTTCATCCACATACTGGGATTCAGCCCAGAATTGACCTAATCCAAAGCAACTCTCCTGACTTGGGTATAGTCTGAAAGTCTGAATTCTTGTCTCTACAAATAACTTTCCATTGGGCAATACAGCTCTAATGCAGCTGTAGCCAGAGTGCTCTAACACTAAGTTAAATGTTTTCACCTTCTCTACTTGTCAATCTTGGAGCTACTGCCATCACGCAGGAAAGGGAAGAACTGACTCAGCAGTTACAGCAGCAGGGTTTTATACAGATCAGCGCAGCATGCAAGGTGGGCACCATATGTTCCTGCCCTTCAGCATCTAAGAAATATCAATTAATTCCAGCAGGCACCAACACAGAAGCAAATGCTAATTAGAGATTTGGAGAAAGTGGTGGTATTAGCAGTCTAAATATTGGGGAAAATTCATGCTATGCTTCGAGGCACTTGAAGGAGGACAAACTGAAGGTCATTTGCATATTTGCATTAAAAAAAGCAGTCAGCTTCCCCCTCCCCCTGCAACATGCTAAGCCAGAGCTAGCTTGGTCAGAGCTATATCACAGGAGATTTGGAAAACAGGCTTAGAAGCTCATATTCAGTACAATGAAGAACAGCAAACAAATGACTGAAGGCTCTCGTATGAGTGGCTGAAATGAAGCTACAAGAAAGACACCTTTTGTCTGGAGTTTTGTGAATGTCACAAAGCATGTCAGTGCTGCTGATACAAAACTAAGTAACACAATAATAACAATTTTTTTCAAAAGTAGAAATATATGTAATTTCAATTATTTTGGGGAATCCAGCACTAGTTATAAGTACACTAAATTTTAACTTTGATTTACTTCAGTCTTTATAAGAAATGTGTTCTTAGTGGCTGGGAAGCTTACATGGTCACAAGGAAGGATTTGGTCTTAGGCTTAAGAGCTCATATTCTCTGGATAATTACAAAGCAGAGTTGAATCTTATTTTCTTTTTCCAAGGGACATTTGATATATATACAAGCAAAATCTACTGATTTCTTTAAAGTCTTTTAAGTACAGTGACTTGATGACAGGACCGTGCTGCCAATAGGAGAGTGGAAGTTGCAGCTTGGGGCTCTGCTTAGGTGAATCCCAGTGGTGGATGGAAGCACTGTAAGGCCAAAATTCAGCCTTAAGTTGGATACACGAGCTCTTTCAAAGACCCCAGTCCAGAGAATTAGAATATGATCAGCAGTGACATCCTTTTCAATCTGTGCCATTGATTAAGAAAAAAACCTCAACAACAAACCAACACATCTAAGCGCAAGTCTGTACTTTGAAAGGCAACAAAAGGAAGAAGGGCCAAAATGTCCAAAGCCATGGAAAAATGGCTTTTGTATCAGTGTCACAGCTTAACAAAGTCACTGATTCTTGTGGGCTTCCACCGCATCACCTGCAATCGGTCAGACCATTTTTATTGTAATATACGTTGGCAACCATTATTATTTGCACAGAGAAAAATAGAGTAAGAAATAATTACTAAACTTCCAGATGTATTTTCATATAATTTAGCAATTTTCATTTCCTCCATTGCCAGTGCCAGTGAAGCCTCTGGAGACCAACAATGCAAGTATTTCTCTTGGAGCAGAGGAAAGTCATGCCACTGGTGGCATGCCCTTCTCCATCAACTATCTTTTTTGTTCTGAGGTAGGTTAATGCAGTCTTTTGATTTTCTGTTGTTTCTTTTTTTCCTGTAAAATCTTTGTTGATGCTAGAGGGGAAATGGTGAAGAGCTAGTTCAAGCTGAGAAGATGAGAAATGCTGAAAACTTTACTCCAAGGCTGGTTTTCATGAAAGATTAAATAGAAACAACTGGAGCAACAAGGCTACTGCTAGGTCTGCATGTCATCTGCTATTCACATGGATTAGTGCTAAGAATGAAGAAATTAAATGGATGGAGCTCAGAAATGTAGACAGTACCCTGGCACACTGCTCATGCAATTAGTTGAAATGAAAATCCTCAAACTTAAATTAATATCTGGAGCTGGGTGTTTCTGAAGTCACAGCTGTTGCTTTATGAGGAGGGAGGTGAGGGGGACTTCAGTGTTGCTATTTGTGCTTAACTGCTGCAATAACACCAGATCTCTGAAATTAAATCACACCCCCATAGTATGGCCTTTTCACTGTCCATCAATTCATATCGCTTTGAAGACTGGGAATAGCACAAGGTCACCAAACTTCAAAAAGCCCTTTAAATGCTTAGGAGAGAGAAAGCACTGAGGTTTAGGAGAGAAACTTTTGCAGCAAGAAGGGCATTCACAAGATCACACTACCTCCTAATCCTAAAAGACAAAGGCCACAGGAGACATTGCTTCAGGTCAGTTTAGTGGTTAGACAAAAGTGGAGGCAAAATATGAAAACAAATAGTTATTATACCCAACATGGACTACAGTTTCCTGCTTGTTTGTTTGGTTTTTTTTCTTTTCTCCCCTTGCCTTTCTCAGCACAGTGGCTCCATGGAAACTTTACACACCAAATAGTCTATCTTAAAGGGCAGGTAGGGCCTGACTTTTTGCTGTTGTCACCACCAGTAATTTTCCTGTTCACTCTAACAGCCCAGCACTTACTTTTTTATAGATAAGGTCTTTAGAGTTCTTTAGGTCAAAGACTCTCAAATTCCCTGTGTTAAGATTTGTTGGTCTTTTGAAAGAGCAGGTAATATTCAGATGGTTTACTGAACCCAGCCCTATTATCTAGAATAAAAGAGAATGCTCACAGGATGGCCAGATCCCATTTTCCCTTCAGCATACTATTTTATTCATCACCTAGACCAAGGAAAAATCTGAAACCTTCAGGGATGGTTAAGACATAGACTTACAGGTAGCTGAGAAGTTCTGTGCATTGTACGAAAACAAAAACTTGAAGACAGTAATGGATGTGACCCGTGCAGTACAAACCAGTAAGTACACTTGCAGTCACACCTTTTGATGTTCTCAATACCTTAAATATCAGGATTTCAATTCACACTGCAAATCTCACTGGAGTTTTAAAAAATGCTAACCTCCAAGCCTGACCTCCAAGCATATTTCATCCTTGGTGGCACCTGGAAGTGCTTGAACTGCCAAAAGACTTTTGAGCAATGAATGCAAAAATTTCATTTGTGTGGATATCCTGCTTTCAAGAGGGTGAAATTCAATTGAAGAAAGTAAAAGTTTTATGTATTTTTCTTTCTGAAAATACTCCTTGTTTGTAATAAAAACTCTAAAATGCTTAATCCTAATTAAGAGATGTCTATCATATTCAATACATTTGTGAAATGAAAATAAATGGCATTACTGCATTACTTGTCCAGCCAAATCCTTGAGATACTCTTCGGGTTTGAAAAAGTCTCACGGGAGAGTTTGCTAGAAAGGAGAGTGATGCTCTTCTGATCCGACTGACAGCTGGAAAGGCAGCAGGAATTTTTCTGTTGAATTCAGGCTGCTGAATGATAAACACTGTTTTAAACGGAAAGCTTGAAATATGAATGTAAATTGTTTACATCAAGAATAGCATTGCTGATGAAAGGACAAGACCTAGGCAGCACAGGTTATCAAAACCGTACCACCACAGCCCTGCTGTCTTTAGCAATACTAATCTAACAACAAATCAAAGGAAAGGTTTGATTCATCTTGTTTAATGAACAATTTTAAATTTGTATTTGTATAGTCCAAAGGACTATGGAATTGGGATTTGTAGTTGGATCAGAACAACAAGCACTCACCTCTGTGGCAGTGGCACTGGGGCAGGGCCTGTGGTTCTTTTTATGTCCTTGTCAGTCAGTTCAGGAGTCCGAGGTTTCTAGCTCACTACAAAAGGGTACTGAGATGACCAAGACATTTGCCATTTTCAGTGATAAATACACAAGCCACTTCTTTGACCTCCTTGCCTGGAGAAAGAGGTAAATGCAACTTTTCCACAGTCAGTAGTCCTGGGATGTTAATCATCTGTATAAGGACCTCAATCAATAAGTTGCGAGACAAAGGCAAAAGGAAAAAACCCCAACCACCTAGCACGGAAAGCTCTGCTGAGGCTGCACTCAAGGTGCTTTTATAACATAAATAACAAAAGCAATTTTACGGCTTGGTGACTGAAAGGACACGGCTGTATGGAGCAATTATTAAAGAGGACAAAAAGCAGATTTTCCCACTGGGCCCAGCTTAGACCCATTGCTAGGGCTGTGCAAAGCTGTGGAGTGGAGGAGGGGACAGAGCATTTTACACTTGGAAGCAGGCTCTCTGGTGAATGGAGGGTTCCTGAACTTCAGAGTGAGCCTTAGTCACTCTTGTTGGTGCTCAAAAGTGAGGAATGCTGAGGGAATAGGTGAAAATAACGTAATTTGCTAAAGCTAGTCTGTTCACTTCAGCAAATGCGTATCAAAGTTTGTTTATATTCAGGTGAAAAATTATTGGTTCAACCCTTTTGGGGCTGAAGGAGAAATAGCTGGGGCTGGGAAGCCAGCACCAGACTGTGGAACTGGAGATAAAACCTGAATATAGCAGGATCTG
The DNA here is from genome assembly GCA_013399435.1 of Arenaria interpres. NCBI lineage: Eukaryota > Metazoa > Chordata > Aves > Charadriiformes > Scolopacidae > Arenaria > Arenaria interpres. The sequence continues at coordinate 148,342 of VXAK01024712.1, forward strand.
AAGAAAGTCAGGTTGTCAGGAACTATAAAAGAGTGATAGGGTAGGAGACCAGGGAGGGAACAGACTGCTCTAGAGGAAAAGACAGAGCCTAGTAAGGGTACAGACACTGGAGATCTGGGTATAATAAGCAAAGCAGGGTTAATAGGATCCTATCTGGACCTTCTAGGGTCCTCCTGGCATGAAGGCAGGAGAGATCAGGGCATGGCTGGAAGTGAGGTGCTGCAGGGCAGAAAGAGCAGCAAGAAGCGCAAAGCAGCTGTATGAGAGCCCACACACCACCATGGGGTGATGAACTTTACTTACCCTGGGGAAAATTGTATTTTTTAGAGTTGGTCCTACCAGGGGTATATGGTCCAGAGCAGAGTATAGCATTTATGCCACCATGGCAGAGTCTTCCTCTGAAACACAGGGAAAGGGTAAATGAAAACACAAAATGTCTGCACGTTTTCCTGGGGTTGGTCACAAACAATTGCTTTGCTTGGCATGAAAACTAGTGCCTCAAACACAGAGAAAGAAGAAATGGAGGCTATGCAGTGGTATTACTGGAACATGTCTCTGAAAGAAGTACCTGATTCTTTTGCTTTGCAGCAATAGCCTTTGATTAATTTATTGCAGTTTTTAAACTTATTTTTTGCTTTCCTTATAACAGCAGTGATTATAACACAACAGGGAGGTAAACCAGCCACGTCTGGCGTGGGCTGCGTTGCCCTTTGCTGGTGGAGGAGGAACGATGCTGAGCTAGTGGTGGCCCTGCCATCCCCCCAACCTGTGTGGGCTGCAGGCCTCCTGCCTCACTCCCCTCCTCCCTGCCCACCCTTCTCCAGGGACGGAAATGGAGCACCTCAGCCCCACCAAATCACCTCATGTCACCCCACAAAGCTGGCTCCATCACTGCCTGGCTCCTAATGAGACTGCATCTACCATTTCAAATAGCAACCGTGTTGGTGCTGCAGTTTAAGCTTGCAATTAAATTGTGTGTTGAGGTCTTTTATGAAGAATGGCATGGGATTATGAGTGATCACAAGCAATCAAATAAAACAGGACATCTCTAGCATGAGGGGGCTGTTGCTGCGTGTTGGTGCATCAGGGAAATTGTTCAAGTACTTACCAGCTGTCATGCCATTTACCTGTTGTGATTTAATGAGACCATGGCTCCACATGCAGGAGTCTTAGTGATATGTAGATACCCAAGCATGTGGATAGGCACCCAAAAGCAACACTCAAATCTCTAGGTTCACAGCTCCCAGTGAAAGCTGTGAAAATTCGGTGCTTTAGTGCTTCTGAAAATTCTTCAAGAAGCAAAGCAAAGCAAAGGTAAGCATGACCAGATTTTCACTAATTTAAAAGCGCACCAAGCAGACAAATATCTTTGAGGATCTAACTGCTTTATGACATGGGGCTACAGCACATCTTAGATGGACCATAAGCTTGTGCTGTTTTGTGTTTTCATTAGCAGTGACTGTTTTTTTTTACTGTTTTACATAGGGGTGTCAACAGGCCAACTCCAGAATGATTCACATATGGCCAAATGTTACCTAGACCACACTTGGATTGACTGACACACTATTCTTGTTGAATTAATAATTTTTGTTGTAGAATATGAAGAATTTGAAATACTCACTCTCTATCACATCTGCACTTGGAGAGAAACATCTAAAACTCTTTTCTTAATGCACCAAAAGAATCGAAGCTAACAAGCTGCTACTTTGCAGCTGGTATTAATGAATCTACACCCTGTGAATCTACACCTCTACACTCTTCTACCAGCAAAGAATCTCTGCCATAATGCACAAAACTATGGAAATGGGGTTGAGATTGCACAGGGACACTCTGAAATAAACCCACAAGCAGCTCTGCAAGAGAACGGTCTCTTCTAGGGACACTGGTAGCAACGGGGAGCTGCAAACCGAGTAAAATGCCTGAGTAGACTGAAAAAAGGATGGGATGTGATGCAAACTCCATTGGGCTCTGGCTCTCTCAGGGGACAAAACGTGATTTGTTAATGTCTGCTTGTGGCAGAAATGTGTCCACGAGTATTGCTTGTATGGAAGCTCAGCAGAACTCCTGTCTCAGCAAAATCAGTTCAGAACAGGGTTTATCATAGGCCACTGATGTTACACACTATCTTATCAAGGTGTTGAAAGACATTAATATTTCCTTTAGAACAACTGCAGAAGACATACCTGATGGATTGATGGCCTTGCTACGTGGGGGGAAAAATTCATGTGCCTCTTTTGTCAGGAATGCATAAGTAATTATTTGCACTTGTTCATTCTGGAAGAGAGAAATTGTTTGCATGCAAGCAATAATAAATTAGGCACTTTAAATATTTGATCCTCTGCTGTCAGAAAAATGTCAATACAAAAGCAGTTTCCAGCAGCTAAGATTTGTAATAGAAATTCAAGCCCTTCGTGGAAAAAGCCTTGGATTTAAGGATCTCATCTTTTTCTGTAGTGGAAAAATAAATAAGAACATTTTCTATTTAGGTGAATCTATATGCTTGATAAAAACTTTATAGGTTTTTCAACTGGCTATTAGATATAGAATGAACCCATTTAAACATTGTTCTTCTTCCCCTTATTCTTAGCTGAAATGTTGGATTTTGCTAATGCACATGGCTGGTTAATGGGGTCACCGCAATATTGAAAGAATAATTGTCAGAAAGAGGGTAAATTGTTTTCTCTGTGGTTTATTATTATCATTACTGTTTTGAGATGTATATCAAGCAAAGTTACCCAAATTGCCTCTGGGAATCTCATTGCAACATGATGGATTCCTACAGTTTAGCTGTAAGAACAGTTTCCCATGTGCTCCTAACATACTGCTCTGCTTTTTGCCCTCTCCCCCTGCTGGTCAATTCAATAGATATTTGGGTTTAGTTTCTGAATAAAACGTTACAGTTGTGGTATTTTACCTTCATCACGGCACTGTGACTAGAATTACTTCAAGCAGACTTTCTATACTTTAAATAATTGCCCAGGGTAAGTATAATTATGCAAGCTATAACCATAGTTTCTATAAAATACATTATAGTAACCCTTATGAAGGGGGTATCCACGTAAAACTGCATGAAAAGACAAGTATGCAAGACACAATTGAGTGCTGAAATAAAAACTTAAAGAATGTTTCTGGAATGCAGTTATGTAAAAAAGACTTCTGATTTCCAGCTGAATTGCTCCTTACAATATCCAGTCACATCAGCTTAGTTATTTGAGAGAAATGACTTTTATTGCCTCTTCCCTTTGAGATACAGTATGTACCAATGCTATTTTAATGGTCTCCCTTCAGTGCAGAAACGCCTCTCGCAGCCTGGAAGAGACAAAGACTCCAGCAAGCCCTTTCAGACCAGCCCAGCTCTCCTCCCTCTTAGACACACATGCTATAAAGACAGTCTTTCTCTAAATTTCTTTTTTTTGTTGTACAACTAGTCATTTATTACAAGTATCCAGAGAGGTAAATCAACAGGCAGCTGCATGTTAGGGTGATATTTCTCTCCTGAAAACACTAGATGGACCTAGGCATAGGAAACAATGTGTTATCACGAGATATTTTTGCTGAATATGATGCTTTCAATTGAGCATCTTCAAGGCTGCTTCAGCTTTAAAACTGAATTTTCCAGATATAACAAGGATTTGACATTGACCCTTCACCTGACGGTAATACATTTTTTATCTTTTAATAACATACAGTAGTGCTGTGTTGTGAGTTCAGGAAGCTCTTTGAGTAAACAAATCATATTCATCGCCTAGAGACTAACATGCCTTCCCAGAGCCTATAAAGATGAGAGATAAACTGAAAGATAGGCTTGGAAAAGTTTTCAGCCAGCTAACAGTAATTTTATTTTTTTTTTAGGAGTATGTTGCTGTTTAGAAATTAACATTTAAAATGTTTTGGTGTTTTGGTGCTGTTTTTTTTTAAGGTACAGTTGTTTATATGATTTCTTGAATTGATTTCTTGATACTGTTTGATCCAACTGAGAGTTTCAAACTGGATCTTTAGTCTAGTTTCTTGGGAAAACAAGTTTTATGTGCTCATATAGTCCAGCTGCCAATGTCAAACAAATTGGTTTTGAACTTGAACTTCAATTTACAATTTCACTTAAATTTCATATCACGCTAAAAGTAAATTCCCCCAAATTCTGATGCATTCTCTGGTCATCAACAGTTAGGATGAGAAAAGCAGGTATATTAGTACTACCGCACCTCAGCCATGGCAGAAACACTGAGGTGTGGACAGGTTTTGGACTGGTCTGGTCTTTGCCTAGCCTGCCCTATGGGTGGAAATACTGAAATGAGTGAGGGTGGGGAAGGTCAGTATTGCAGTAAAATAAAGCTTTTAGACAGTGATGGTTTTAAGCAGAAAATGAAGACCGCAACAATGAAATTGAGGATTTTGTTCAAAGGGCATTCTTGCAATGGCTTTCCAGGGGATATCAGCGTTACAGCGAGAAACCAACACAGGCATCAAACGCTGCACGTACCTTCAGGTCCTCCCAGCAGAGAGCAGCACGGGCTTTCCTCCAGATCCAATTTTGGATGACAGCTGCCACTTACAGGGAACTTCGGTCGGCATCTGGCAGCAGGAATGAAATGTGTCCAGCACAGTAGGACAACAAAAAATTAATTAACTGTGGGCTAGCTTGGGAAATTAGCTGGCTGAGGGGAAGCAGCAAGATTTGTCTGAAATTAGAGGAATAATCTCAGTGAAATATTTTAGAACATAAAGGGGAGGGCATGAGCATACTGGCCAACTGAGAAGGGTTTCCAAGTATGCATTTGGGAAGTGAAGGCAGAAAGACACACGCAGCATTGAAGAACTGAGGACCGAGCATCACCCACATCATCTACATATACATCTTGAAATTTCTAATGGGAGCTTGGGAATTGTGTTCAAACTGGAAGGGAATATTTTTGTGTAACACAGCGGAGAATAATTACTGGCAGATTGAAGCGAACAGCACGCGTATTGTACCATTTATTTTATCAGTTGAATTCTATGATTTATTCCTCATCCTACAGTCTCCTAATGGCATTAAGTGATGATTGTGTGCTAGCATGGGTAATCAGAATGAAAATTAGCCTTTTCAGTTGAATTAATTGTCTCTATTTATTCTGCTTCCAATTCAGTTTTTAGCTATTATTTATAGTCTATTTAAGAAAGATTGCATCTCTTCTGCAAAACCACTGTCTTCAGCAAAACCACTGTCAGAAATAAGAGCAGTCTTACAAAAACTGAAATAACGCAGCATTTCTCATTTCAGTTGGATGTGCCTTCCATACTTAGTTTTTGGCTTGAAAAGAAAGCCATTATATTCAGATAATAGTTTTCCCAGCCAAAAGCATGCACTCGTATGGAAAAGATTGACTGTTAAACTCTAGCAAAATCTGTAATCTACTTACAATGACATTTTATAATAGAAGACTACAACTAAGTAAAGGCATTTTGTTTTTATTTTTAAAAACTCCTGAGAAACCACAGGGTTGATGTATCTGAACCCAGACCAGGAGCCTAATGTCTCATTGAGCTTTTGACAAAAGTCAATTTCTTCAGTGCTAGAAAAGACTGGGACAGTTGTATCAGAGTTGTTGCTATATGGCAAAGGTCACTATTTGTAAAACCTTCATCTTTTGTAGGAGCTGGGTACATTAATTTGTGAAGTGCTTATTATTGATCAACCATAATAATTGCTAAATGACCCAGGGCTCACTTCATTACAGTCAGACCTAAGTAAAAATCTGCACTGTTCTCTTGATTATATATTTTGAGGCAAATCTTTCCCCTTGCTCTAGCTCTTAGCCCCCCAGACAGGCAATAATCACAGGCCACTGTAGAGCATCCTCTCAGAAACAAGGATTTCCCAGCAAACATAAGTTAGACTTGAGTAGGATGATACAAGGTGCAGCATCCCCAAGTACTAGATTCAGTCATGTTTTGGGTGACCCACACGCTGGTGCTGCTGTTCCTGTTCTTGGGGGATTTTTCTCAAAGCTTGAGAGAGGTGAAAGGCTGTGTGCGCAGCAGGTCCCTGTATTATACACTGTTGGTTAGAGGATGAGCTTAAATTGAAGACTAATAGTGTGAGTTGGAAGAGTCAGAGAAGCCAAACTGCTTCTCACAGGTCTCCAGTGATGCCTAATGTTTGCAAAACAGCACGTCAGGTCCTGTCAAGCAAGCCTGGTCCTGCTGTGCAGTTGGAGCAGCAACCCTCTGCACACAGACCTCTTTCTGCCATCCTTGACCAGCACCACCTCCTCCATCTCCCACCTTACCAGCTGCCCGCCACTGTGTTGGCAATCCACAGACTTCTTTTCTTCTGCTGTCCCTCACCTGTCCAAAACACAGCTGCACCCTTCCTGGGCTCCAGCAGAGCCAGCCAGGACCTTGCCCAGCCCAGGTTCATGCTTGAAACACCACCACTACCCAGCTCAGATTCCTCTGGCTCTTTCCTTCCTACGCACTCCAGTGCCTCATGGACATGTCAGCATCCTGCCCCACCTAATGTGTCCTCTCTTGTCCCTGGGAGGCAGCCTGGCCAGCACCAGCTGTGCAAAACCTCCCCCATCCCACCTGCAGCCTCTCATCTCTCCTCCTCCCAGTGTAAACACCACACTCTTCACCCACCTGACTGGAAAGCCAGCTGTTCATGAAGAGAGAAAGTCTTGGAGGAGTTTTCCACAAGGTACCTCTTCCATACCTGCACTCCTGTGGCCCAGCTGCATTTATTTGCCTGGTACAATGAGCAAAGAAAACCTTCTACAACGAGCTGCCATGCTGATCCACAAAAAACTGGAGCACAGGTTTGGGGAAAGCTTTTACTGTAGCTCACACATGGGTAGGAAGAGTTGAAAAAAAAAGAAGAGGTGAGCATGGGAATCGTTTCAGTGCCCCTATCAAAACAAAAGCTTCTAGAAACCCTTGTTTTTGTTATATGGGATCTTGTTATGGGAAGTTTTACTACAGCATATACTAATTACTGCATTACTTGGCTATGCAAAGGAACTAAAGGATAATGCTGAATGAAGACATACATAATGTATGAATGAAGACATACAACTCACCATTTCCTACACTGTAAATCTTCCAGTGGAAGGGGAGTTTAAACTCAATCATCCTTAATGCCCTATGATGTACCAGCACAGCTTTTAATTAAAACTACAGAGCAGGAGGGGTTTTTATTTCTCTCCGGAGCAGGATGGGTGGTAATGATGAAAAGGGGATGGCTCTTTACTTACTAATTTGCAATATTATGAGTACTCCACCCATGAACATCCATCTGGTGCCCAAGAGCCAAGGGGCTTATTACTTACACGGCACGTTCTCTGCTGAGCCTGTGAGCTTGATGCAGATCCCCCTCACAGCGACCTGGCAGAGGAAGCTCAGGAATTTGGCAAGCCCATGAAGCCCCATCTCGTGAGTCTTCAGCCAGAATGTGTCACTTCACTGTAAGCTCTGGGAATAAATGAAAAAATCTGCTCCTGTGTCACATGCATTGCCTTCAGGGAGCAAGAGTCCCAAGGTAAAGCAGACCTGCAGAACAGCAACTATGAAGCCAAAAGCTACTTGAAGGGCACTTTGCAACTAATTGTTTCTTCACTTAGAAGGGTACTTTCATCTGCAATGTCCTATGGACAGATGAGGCCACATGTCAGTGTGCTGAAGGATGCTGCACGCATTGTGCCTTAGTCACGTTAAGCAACATCGCCAGTGGGTCTGGCCCGGAACAGGGGGTTTTTTGTTTTTTTCTCTTAAAGAAAAAAAATCTATAAAATCAAAGCTTGATTAATTTTTCACCTTCCCTGCTAGAGAAACACTAAAAGAAAACCTGTCTCTTTTTGTTCGGTTCAGAGCCACCTTGGAAAACCCTGGGGGTGAAAGCCCTGGTGTCAGCAGGGCTGCATGAGGGGTCTCTGAGTCACGTCCTACCAACTGTGAAGGGCAAGAAGCCCACTTTTATCACTTTGAGGCAGACAGAAATGGTGGTCTGGATGCTGGGGAAGAGGCAGCATCATCAGACTCTTGCTCTTAGTTTCCTCGCTGCCAGCAGAGAAGCCCTGTGGTCACTGCTCTCCTTGCCCTGTCTGCCAGACAAATTTGGGGCCTGTCACTCCTGGACCGTCACTCGCTGCAGTGCTGCTCCAGATGTGACTGTGTTTGGAAACGTGTGGCCCATATCTGGTGTTGTCTTTATGCAAAGTGATGCCTGGGATAATGTGGGTCCTCTGTTTGGCCAAGAAGGTGTCTCCTCCAGCTGATCTACCCAGGCACCTGGGGGCTGCCTGCTGCCTCACAGGCCCTTTTTGGTGCATCACTTCTACAGCAAAGTCTGTCATATATGTCTAAGGACAAAGCTTCACATCAGTGCTCTTTTAGATCCTTTCCTCTGGCTCTGAGAAATGCCATCCTGCAGAAGACAGCTGCAAAGACCATTTTGAAGCCTGCTGCGTCAGGCTTGTTGTCTCCCCTCGTGCTGCCTTCCCTTTGCTCCCCCCTTCTTGACAGCGGCAAACGCAAGCAGTTTGTCTCCACATTTATTGCCTTCTCAGCACCCTGTCCCCTCCAGAGCTATCATTGCTCCTGTAGTGGGATGCCAGATCTCCCATGATTGGTGAACTATGCCCAGCTATCAATCCTGGTTACTTTTTTTCAAATAGTCTCACTTCACTTTTTCCATGCTGTTGTTTGTGTCAGGGAGCAGCTCCCTGTAAACACCCAAACAGACACTTTTTCTCATTTTAAATGCATTCTTAAAATCTTTCCTTTGCCACAATAGCTGCAAAAATGCGACGAGAAGCAGTGCTGTGCCAACCAGCTCAGCGAGACCTTGTCTCCCTCTTTCTGCCGCCCCCTTGTCTCTCTGACCTACATCAGTCATTCTTTTACCAGGCTGGAGCTGACAGGGCCGGGCTCAAATCAACAATTTTTTTCCATGTTTTTACACTACCTGCAATAATAAGGTAGTAAACTGTGAATAGGGCCCTCAACGATATAGCAATATACACAGCTCACACTCTGACCGACAGCCAATCACAACCTTATAGCTCATAATGCAAATGTAAAGAAATTCCTTTCAACAGCTACAGGAGAAATTTTAGGTTATTTCTTGCCGTCAGTCCGATGGAGGACTATGGCAAACAGCCATTAAATTAATTCACATCAGCTTTACCTTTTCTGTGGGTTAAATCACAAGGACCAGGGTTTTCAGGCTTGAAATTGGCTCTCCAGGATGTGGCACATGACTAATCCCTGTCACTGTTTATATTTTGGAAGACCACATCTATTCTTTGCTCGAAGCTCCGGATTAGAGCCCTCAGTTAAAGGATGCATCTGCTTCAGACTGACAGCCCTTCACATTCCCAGGACTGAAATACAATGAGCTAGCGATGCCACGCTCCCCCGTTCTGACACCATATGAGTCCTGAGGCAGAGCGCACAGGGAGAGATTTTTGCTTGTCCCTTAGGGCATAATCTGCTAAATACCTCCAAGCAGTCGTGATACCGGTATCAGAGCCTCCTACCCAGCAACACTTAGGTGTTTCTCAGTTCTCCTTTAACCGCAAGAAGAGAAAGTTTGCATTGGTGACTACAGCCCACAAGCTACTTGCCAAAATCGGTGCATGCAGCATGACTGGACTACTGGAGAGGAAGCAGCTGCTTCCAGAACCACCCCAAGCAGTTGCTAGTTAGATGTTTAGAGCCAAACTAGTAGCCTTTTGCAACGAGATGGAAGCTCTAGAGGTCACTGCAGCTTCCACAGATCCTGCTCTGGCAATAAATTACATTTTAAAATGTGCCAAAAAAAAAAAAAATCTTTCTAAAAGGGTTTAATTGGAAGAGTAGAATAAAAGAATTGATTTCTATCTTCCCAGTTGCTTCACAGACTTCTTTCAAGAGATACTGGGAAAAAAACACCAACCAGAAATTGCTGTGTTTAAAGACAAAATGGAAAGTAGGTGAATATTGGGGCCTCCTAAATTCACAGCTAGAATTGACTCTGAACTTGAGCGTATTAGAGAGGCAGAACTGGTACAATGACCTTGATTAGTCTTTTTTTTTTTTTAATTATTAAATTTTGTCTACCCCTTTCACAGGGGATGGATTTTAAACAAACCCAGTCCTTTGTTATATGAACTAGTACTATGTTGCGATACGCGTCTTGAATGGCAGGCATGTGCATATTCAGTCTAGAGACAGCAATTGTAATAAAAAGAAGCCTCTCAGAGGTCCTGGCCCACTGTGCTGTGAGCTTCAACATCCCAGAAGAAAAAGCACCATAGTCAGTAGGTGACACACTGACATTCAGATAAAAGGTAGTTACTGAGGTGGTGCTAAGAGACTTGCGGGTGCCCAAGAGAATTGGGAGATACCAGCTTGAAATTGTTTTCTGCTTACTCCTGCTCAGGAGACTGCATTCCTTGTTATTCTTCCCAGGAGCCTCTTGCGTCACAGAAATCAGAGTTATATAAAATTTCTCATTATGTCTGCTTAATTAGGTAGAAGAGTTGGTAAACTTATCAAAACAGACGCACAGTCTGACATTTTGATTGCAAACCCCTTCAAATGATCAAGTCTCTCTGAAGCCCTGCTCACACTGTGACTGCAGCAAGATACAGAAATGCTGTTATCTGCTCTAAAACAGAACATCAGCCTTCCCATTTTTTTTTTTTTTTTTGACTGTGGCTTTGCTACATTCCTCCATCACCCCTTCTGCGTAGTTTTGGAATCAAACAGCTCTAAATCAGTATTTGAGGCTAAAGGAGGGCTCCTGAGGTATCGGCCAGCCAGAGGGTACGGCTCCCACCCTCCCTCCCAAGCAGCCCATGCACAAACCTCAGCCCAGGCTGTCTCCTGTGGCTGAAAAACACAGAAAACTGTTTGCTACAGCAACTGAGCAGAGCTCTGCTACTATAATGAGTTACATATGCAAGCCCCCAAGCCCTTACTAAGGGAGCATTAATTACATGTTATGAAAAATCAGCCAGGAACCTAGAAGTTGAGCAGAATGCTGACATTCTGCTCTCATGGGTTTATCTCAGTGCAGGACTGTGGGGAAAAACATTCTAATTTCCTTAGGCCAGACTGGGATGCCTCCAGCAAGGCTGCTACCTTTTCTCCTACGAGGAAACAGCCAATGCTCCATGCTTGCCAGACCCATGGCCGAGGGAGGAGCCCAGGTGCACCAGGGCAAGAAGAGGAAGCAAGCGAGATTACGGCTAGGATGTCATCGCCAGTGACATCCAGCTGGCAACAAGGAGAAGCTGATTTGGTGACCCAGCCTGGAAGAAAAGATTGCCTCTGAAAGCTGGGACGTGAGCCTGGTCCTTAGGTCTGTACTCAGCCCTCAGCACTGCCCGATTTACAGTGCCTGTACTGGACCTCGGTTGCCCACTGCCATGTCCTCATGGCGCCTCCCAGCCTCCTCCCAGGCAGAGCTGGCCAGGAACCATTCCCAGGAAAGAATTTGGGTAAGGAAAGCTTTGGGAGGGTGGCACAGCTTAATACTAACGGGCATACCATCCTGTGTATGTAGGTCTTAGATGCATTTAATTTACAGTACATCAGCACTGGAAGTGTTGTAACACATAACGTGCAAGGGGATCAAGTTTAATGCAGGTCTCATCAAATCCTGGCTTTCACTAAATTGAAGCGCTTCACTTTCTGACCTCAGTCAGAGAATCCTCTCCTCTTGTCAGCCCCTGGTGCTACGTGCAGCCATGCAGTCCCCACAGGGAGAGAGCTGCTCTTGCCATGCTACTGGTGATGGCAGAGATTACCAGAGCTAGCGAGCGGCTGGAAGCAGGGTGACAGCTCTGAATACCTTCAATTTAACTGGACTGAATTCAAGTTAAAAACAATCTTTTATAAACAGGATAATTTGAATAACTCCATGTGCCGCAGAGCAGCATGTGATATGTAACCACCACGTACTAGAACAAAACCAGGAAAGCAGGAGAGTTCTGGAACCAGCCAACTTTTCCCACAGATGAAACTGCACCTTCACTGTATCAATCACACACTAAAATAACCAGCACTGAAATATTTTACTATTTGACCTCATGAGATTCCAAACACTTCACTGAGATGCGCCGATTTCACTTCTCAGAATTAACACTCCAGCCTCATTCCAAGGTCTGTATTTTTGCATCATTCAGAGCATGTTTACAAAGGTGTGAGTGTTTTGGTTTTTTTCTCTCCCCGCCCCCCCCCCAGCCTTAGACAGAAAATGTAATTGGCTGCAAGTTAGAAATTGATCTGTGGCAGAGCTGAGCCACAACCAAAGAAAATACATTTGATGTGTCGTAAATACGACAAAGGAAAGAAAAAAAAATCAACTTCATGTCTTCTCCCCACACACCTTGGATTCTTACATCAATGAACACTGTCAAAACGCAGCCACAGAAAATATTCCTCTTTGCTGTGTCTTTGTAATACGAGTGACCTTGACTTTTCTGAGAGCTGAAAAGGATAACAGGACCTCACATCGTCACCATCAAGATGCGTGCCACAGAATGCTTTCAGACCTGCTCAGGAACACCACCACAGACAAACCATTTCACCTTTTGTGCTCCTTTGGGGCAACTCACCGTGGGCCTGGCTGCTACTGCCATAGCACTCCCCTTCCTATAAAGCACATCTCACAAAATCTTAAACAAAACAAAACGGCCACTTTTGGCAAAGAGTCACTGCATGCTCCAGCCGGCAAGAAAAGGACTGCTTAGGAAGAAAAGGAGTAAGCTCCACTCGTTTCAGGAGAGATTTGAATAGTTTATTTTGCCCAATCAGAGCCCTTCAGCATAATGACACATTCATATACACATATATGAACATTTTTTCTGAAACATTAATGTATAATACATTTTCAATTTAAAATACCAGCTGCACAGGTATTTTTATTTACAAAAATATTCCATACTTAATTTAACTTTGTTATGATGACATAGTTCAGTTCAAGTACATGTAAGTAAAATAACTCTATGCAATCTAACATAGTTGTGTTCGTAACAGTACAGTTTGCAGTTCATATGAAACTATATTTGTAGACAGATGGATTTGCAACCCTACCTAAAAATGCATATTCCAGTAATCACCCTCAGAAGAGCTAGTGGGGCTCAGCAAGACTTAACTGAAGAAGAAGTTGCAATGAACAAAAAGAAAAAAGAAAACACACATGTACACACTAAGATATACGTAAACGAGAACTGCTACACATCAAGCATGCTCACCCACAAGTGGGCAATGTTAGAAAAATTTACTGATGTTTTTTTATCTTCCCCCATGGTGCTGGTACAATGAGACAGTAGCATAACTAGAAAGCAGCATGTTTTCCTAGTTCTAACCACTACAGATAGCAGAGCTCAGGTCTAAAATAACACAGTACTGCTTATTTACAATTCCGTTTTAAAAGGGAATATTTAAAACATGTTCCCACCCCTCTCCCTTTGCATCACCTGTTACTGAATGGTAGTGGTAATCCACATACAACTCCTTACATGTTTTCAACTGAAACAGTTTAACTTCTAGTTATTAGTTGCCTGGTAATATGTAACTTAGGTACTAACAAAAACAAATACAAGTGTCAAAGGAACCTACAGCTGTATGGCTTAAACATTTTAGGCGCTTTACATGGAAAAACTAGAAGGAATACTGATTGACACCTTTCTTTCATTTGATTGTTCTACGTTTGTCTCATTTTAATTTTTTAATGAATGCCCTCATCTTTAAGCCTAAACTTTATAAAGTGTAAAAGAACCCAAAAACCACAGTACATTCCTCTGGCTTGACACAGTAATAAAGTAGATGATATCCAGCACATCTCTGTAACATGCATAAGGAGGAGAAATTGGCCCAGCTTAACGTACTTTTTCAATGAAAACTGAAATAAAATTGGTTTAGCTGATTTGCCTACACTACACATCTTTTTTTCTATTTTACTTCCTCCTCTCAAACAATTTATTTTTGTCTACAAAGTATTTGAAGCTTTTGTGGTAGTAGCAAAGCTCTCAACATCCACCAGAAAAGATTCATGTAAATTAATACAAGAATTTGGCTAGAATGAAGAAAACGTTCAACCGACAAGTTACCTCGCAACTTGGAGAGGGGAGGGCCGCCAGGCTTTGCGCTCCTTCTCCCCCCACAACCTTCCCCTGCTCTCAACGCCCACCCCGGTACGTTAAACCATGATGAGAAAGAAGAGGGCACTTCAGCCACAGGCTGTAAGTTTTCCAACATGCATTCAGTGCACGAAAAAAACCCCTGATTTACATGTAAAGAGACAATGGATAATCAAGATTCATGTACATTACTCAAAGAAAATATTTATCGGACAAACCCCACTTCGGTTTTAGGAAATTTCAAGAGTCCAAGGAATAGAGCAGAAAAAAGCCTTTCATGTGTATACCTAAAAAAAAAAATAATAGAAATCATAGAAAACCAGTCAGCCACGGACTGCAGCTGAGAAAACTTTTACATTAGGTTAGTTTTCTGAATGTGCTATCTTCCCTCTCCATACTTAGGGAATTATTTAAGAATGTTCCAAATGGGAGGTGAAAGTAAGTATGATTATTTTCTGCAAAGCAAAATGGGCTATTTGTTTTCATTGCTTAGTAATTGTATCATCTCGATATGAGATATGAATGTATTCATAAGCTTAAAACAACTTCTTCTATGGATAATATACATACTTTAAGTACTTTGACTTAAAAATTGAACATAAGTCTTTTTAAAATTAAAGGTAGAAGTGTACATATAAAAATTATTTAAAACTAAAAGTATATTCTTAAGCAGTATGTATAAATATAACAGGTTTCATTGTGTTATCTAGTAACAAATCTGAAAGTGTTGCAGTAATTTATAAACTCAATGCTGACACAGGATAAGTGCCTTTCATTAGATTCTATATTGTATATACTTGTATATACATATTTTGCTAAGAAAACACACATTCTAAATGATAATCACATAATTAGCAAATGTGCCTGAAAGTAATCTGTTCTAAAGTCTTTACTGAATGTGTGTGTTTATATACAAATAATGAACCTGAACTGCACAAATATAGAAACAAAATTAAGGAATAAAATCCATGATTGAATTAAAGTGCAGGAGAAATTCAAGTTTAAAAGTTCAGGTAAGATCAGTGCTATTAATTAAGCAAAAAAAAAAAGGAAAAGAGAAAAGGAAAACAAAAAGGAAAAAAGGAAATTAACTTGCTTCCAAAAATCCTCCTTTGGATGTAGCTTTCCAATATCACCTGCCATGCAAGTACCACCTCAGGCAAAAATCTTTGCATAAAGACAGACAAGGAACACAGCTATATATTACTATAGTTTAAAACTGACTTTGCTGAAGAACAAATCACTGGAGATGCCTGTGGTGTAACACTTTCAGACTTATTTGGAATACACGCATATTTACACACATCAACATTCAAAGTTACAGTTTGGCAGGACTAAGGTGAAGAAACGCTTCTTCAGTTTACAGTTCCTAATGAGAGAGACTACATATAAACAGATAGGTAGCAGCAGTTTCTTACACTTCCATCAAAAAAATAAAAAAGAAGTAATAGCTCTATTGTATTTTATAGTTTCCAAACACTCTAAAAAAGATTCACACAACTAAAACGCTAGTGAAAAAAAACGGGGTGCTTGCCCCCCAAGAATTTCAATAGACTTTGCTGTAGAAAAGGTGCACCACCAATAGCAGAATAAGATGCAATGACGTGTGTATGATCAACTTCCTTCCACAGAGAAGGAAAAGGGAACATTTTAGACTAAAATTGTACATGGCGCCATTTATTGACCAAGAACCATCTGTGTATTCATCTCATGAGCAATCATCTCATTAGTTTTCAAATCTCAAAGCATGCTCTGAATATATGCAACAGAAAAAAGATAATTCTATAATACCAAATAAGCCACTACTCTTCTTGTACTGGCAGATGGTCTCTCATTGCCTCTTACTTTTGTAATTTATTTTTTTTTAAACTTGCTGGTGGTTATCAAATGTTTCTTGATGGGAAAGGTAAGTACGCTTTTAAGTCACTCATCTTCCAGTGAACTGATACCACGATTTGCTGAAGAGTACTTTTGTCATCTTCTCCAACAGAGCCTGACCAGACTAATTTTCCAGGATTCTGTCGCTCTGAAATGTTGTTCCTCTTCACCACTTTAAATAATAATCAGTCATCCCAATTTACCAATGTGAGATAAGGATGGGGACAAGTGTCAGATAGGATATTTGATTTTTGGAAATGGTACAGATTTCTTCTATCCAGATTTTAAACAAAATGGTGTTAAATATGCATTAGACACTAAAAAAAAAAATTAATTAACATACAGAGGCAAAAACTGTGTGGCAAGCTGAGTTGAGTAACTGAAGTTAACATTGCCTCTGTAGGTATGGGACAGAGCCACCAAGAAATCATGACGCTGCTTGTTCAAATTGTCACGTTCTCGTTTGTCAAGTTCTCTGGACTGTGGACAAGGCATGGCCTGCCCTTGTACTGGCAACAGAATTCACTTTTCTTTTTTAATTTGATGTTACTATACAGAAAATGAGAAAAAACATCAATTTGTGCTACAAAGCCCAAACATATTCACTTGAAAACTGAATTAAGAACCACTAGTAACTTTAATATTTTGTATCCTTTCAGTGTTTTGTAAGGTTGCCTTATCTACGCAACCATCTCTGCAACATCACTTTACAATACAAATATAACCAAGGTTTTGCTTTGGGAACATTTGGAAAGTGTACCAAAAAAAAAAAAAATCACACAGGATGCAATGCTTGGAGAAGCAAACCCAAATGATTAATTTCAGACAATGTAGACCTATCAGCTTCTAAGTACTCCCTTTTATAAAAGAAAACCAATCAGTTACTACTCCTGCTTTGAGGAAAAAAAGTCTAAACTAATCCTCGGAATGCCACCATTTATTTTAAGGAATCCTCTTTTTAAAAGAGCTCTGGATATTCCCACTGTTGCAGCTTTAGTACAGCAGCCATTAACAAGTTAGCTCAGCTATTTTATTTATCTCACCCAAACTGAACGTTATTCCTGCAATTCCTGAAGCTTTCTTTAGTGGACACTTAACCACTGCCCACACTGGAAAACAACAGCTTTAGAGACTAAATCCAAACTGCCTTTAGTGCTGGGTGGGGCTGAGATAGGTACTTCTGAAATAGCTCTAGTAGCAGGATTTAGAAATTTGCTAAGTAAGATACTGGCAATTATTAAATATTAGATGCTTGCCATTATTCATGCATCAGCACCTCCATGGAGTGTAAAACTGTTTGAAAACCTGAGTCCAAGATTATCTGATTTCATAGTAAAGGACTAAAGGGGGCATCTAGAACTTAAGTTTTGAGCAAAACTATCTCAGCTATTTTAATTAATGGCTGTAAAGATACATTCTGTTAAACATTTATAAAAATTCACAGCATGAATGGAACCCACAGCCAATTCTAAGTGTTATAAAAACTGAACCAGTAACTATTTTTGGCAAGAAATCATGTGTAACTGAACAGAGGTTGAAGTATTCTTACCACAATGAAGATGTTACCACATTTCACATTGCACGGCCATAACACAAATGAAAACTCCCAGCATGACACATTCCAGTCATATTATTCACTTGACTTTTTTAATGCAAAAATTGTGTATTCTCTGGTTTTGCACTTCACAGAATATGATGTGAATACAAGAATACTCGATCAGGGGTCCAAGAAAAGACTATGCACAGGTCAACTATGTATACAATTTTCAACATGAAATCTTCCAAGCTTCCAGCTTTTCCGATGAAAGAAGTGACAGCAAACTTCAACTCTTCTTCAACGATAATGGTAAATACAGGGAGTCGTAGAGAGGATAAGCGTAAGTCAGCTACCGTCCAGCAAGGCAAACAACTTTATTCCACCTCTCGGACCCCTGATTTATTGCCTCTCCTCACAGGAGGGTATAACACTGGCAGCAATTACAATAGCACAAGAACTTTTGGCATATGAAATATTAACACAGGATTGACCCTGCATTGCCCCTGCCCATCTCACACTAAGTTTTCCCTTCACCCTCTTTTCCACATGTTCTAGTTACCTTCTCTGTTCCAACTCTCAGCTAACCAACAGCTAAGAAACACTCAAGTTTGTTTGCGTGTGTTTCTTTTAAATATAAAGCTCCTCAGTTAAAGCCACGACTGAGGTAAATCAGTGTGTGATTTGTGCTAGGAAACAACAGTATCCAATGGTGAATACTCCTTTAGATTTCAATGGTCCTGCCAAAAATCAATGAAAAAACAAGATTTTTCCATCAGGACAAAATTAAACAGACGTAATAGATGAGCATCGTCAGAATTGGTACCACTTCTTGTCTTTGTACTTCAACATCATCTAAAAAAACAAAAAAACAATTTCTAATTACTGTTTTTATACATGATAGACACATACCATATGCTTACAAAGCAGCAGAAAGAGGGACTTTAAGTCTTCTGAACTAGACTGCAACAACATTATTGCTTAACAGTGACAGTTTATGAATTTGACCAGTGAATTTATGAACAGTGACATGATGAATTTTCTCATGGTAGCATCACTGCTGATAAACTGGCCTCAGATAGAAAAAGACATTTTTCGGAGAATAGGAAGGTTGCACAGGAGCGTTGGGGATGGAAAGAGATCTGCATGAAGTCAGAAAATAACAGCCATCCCATGTAGTTACACAGAAAAAAAGAAATCAGCTTGGACTCGTGGGGTTTGCATACAACAGTTGCATGTTTTTCAAGAACAACAGGAATCTCAGACAACATTACTCTTACCTAACTCAGTAACAAATCCTTTAAGTAACGGGAACTGAGCTACACTTTTGGAAGCCTACGTGTCACTCAGGTAGAGGGTGTGCTCTAGACCAACATGCCGCAAGACAAAGCTGTTTACATTAATACTTAATAATTAGGAGTAATGATTGACTGATTACAGGGAACTGTCCATTATAAATCATATTGCATTCCCATTAGATATCTGTAACATGCCTTTGCAGATGTCAGTTACTCACAAAACTTGCATTTATTTGATGGAGAATCAGTCTAATGTTAGTTAAACATTTAACAGACTTACCTCATGAGCGTGTTTCGAGAAAGAATCAGCACTGTAAAGCATAGCTGCAGTTTTTTCTTCCAATTCTCCTAGTTTCTGTCCTCTTTCATCTAATGCCAACCGGGCTCGTGCTAGTTCACCAACTACACCAGATGCTGCTCCTTTGACACCTTCAATACCCCCAGGTCCTGGAATATGCTGGGCAAGACTCCTTGATGCCTTCCCAGATGCTGATTCTCCAACTGGAGGCATTTGCAAAACAGCAAAGACAGAATAGTAAGGTTTTCTATGATTATTACATAAATACCAGTGTAACTAGTTCATAAAGAGGTATCATTTCTTTGCATACACACCAAACACTTAATCATAGGCATGACTACAAGCAATATAGTCTATGCCTACTACTGTATGTTACTATATAATAAAACTGAGATTTTCAAACATATTTGTAGTAGTTTTCAAACATATGCAGTGGTCATAGACTGCCACAATGTAGTCTATGACTACTACTCAATGTTACTATATAATAAAACTGAGATTTTCAAACATATTTCTGAGTTTGCAGGCATGTTATAAAATTCTAAACTTTTCATGGCTCAAGTGTGAAATTAAAACACTCTCACCAGTGCTGGCATCGTGGTCATCATGAGCATTGTGCTGGTGAAGTGGTTTTTAACAACATAGCTTACTTCACAGGGAAGGTGTTGGGAGTTCAACAGACAGAGCAGCACTGAATTTTGAAAAAATTTGAAAATACAAGTTGTGGTCAATTCTGGTAGTGCTTTGCTGGTGTAGCCAGCCAGTATGACTCTACCAGAAGTTTCCTTTGATGGAAGTTCAGTTTTAGATGCAGACACCTGAAGACTATGTGTCTGTGCTCTCATTATTGTAAAAATCTCATCAAAAAAAGTCATGTAATGTAAATCATGAAAAGGCAGGTCAGCTGTAAGAAGAAATCAGTTTCTCCTGAAGTAAACACTCATGACTGGTCAGCTGAACAGCTCTCTAGACTCCAGTGACCGCACCAACTACATCTCCTGTGCTCACAGTCAGACATCAGCCATCTAGTTCAGTCTCGACACTTAAAGGAGATGTCAATCTTATGCTGAATTGTATACTGTACAAAAATTTGAGTGAAGGCAAAAACATTTTTGGGTGCCAGAGTCAAACCAAATAATCTTTACCTTTTTTATAAACAATGAAATTATGACTTAAATATTTTTTTTCACATCTAGGAAAAGTAACACTAACTTGTTTGAATAAGTTTTACTGCAGTACTTCAAAATTTTCTGATTTGATTTTATGCTTCTAGGAAGAAAGATTTAGATTTCAACTAACACTATAAACATCTTTCTACGAATTCCTAAGAATAAAAAAGAGAAATCATTTCACTTATTACAGATTCTGCTTTGACCATCATGTTAAATATGACTATTTTTAAAGACATTTTCAGATGGCTTCTGAGTTGTCATTGAACTCACTTTCAGGATACAATTCACTAGGCTTTTTTCTCCCAGTCAATACTGTCTTCCTTCTAAAGATCTGAGCCAAAACTTGATGGTGGGAACTTGAAATGATGTAAAGAGATGCTTCTAAAGTCATAAGAGTGCTTTCCTGTTGCCACGGAAAGGCAGTTTTTCCCTGTCCCAGTCATACTAATTAAACATATACTTTTGCACACAGATTTCTCTAATAGAATACTTGACGAGACTTTCAAAGTATTACACACACATATAAAGAGAAATAGAATTTTCAATGCAGAAAGTGGCCTCTAAATATTTGGTATTTGTTCAAAATGTACAGGCCCAAGTAGTGAAGTCAAATTTAATTTTTATTGATTAAATCAAAAGAATCAATAAGAAAAGAAAGGATTGCTAGGAAGCCTTGTCTGTTTTAACAGCTACATTTCATGTGAAAAAAGAAACTGTTCTTACAAATAAGCCTGCATAATATGGTGTTTTATCTAGCAAATATCTCAATAAATGGAAGTTATTTTCCTTACATATATTATTCTATGATTCTATTCCATGATTCTATAAAATGCTGCATGCCAATACAGTAAGAAAAATAAAGCTGTAATCAAAAAAAAAAGAAAAAATGAGGAAGTGATAAAGCAATAAGAACTTTGCCAAATCTAAATTTTACGGTCCTACAGGCAGAGGACTGTATTGAACCATCATAAAGTTCTGTTCTTGCTCTCATTCCTATGGCATCTCTGCAAAACTCAAATGAGAAAAAAGAATCTCACAAATGAACTGAAATAGAATAGAGTTTTAATTTTCTCACTGTCCAGAATAGTGTTCTTCAGAACCAGCCCCTTTCAGTCTAACAGCACTAAGAAAATCATTGTCAGTACTGTATCCTTCATAAAGATGAATAAAAACAAGATCAGCTGTCCCATGTCTTGCTTTATAATCTACTCCTGAATATATGAGGTAAAGGAGTCTGTGAGAAAACATTAGCAAGCCTTTCTGATCTTGTTGGTGAGGTGTAAAACACAAAAAAAGCTACGAAAAAAACATGTAATTCCCTTTACTTTCCTCTTTGCAAATGTAATGTTCTATTAACACAAGCAATACATTTCTCAAGGATCACTGGTTTCCTTGGGTAGAAAAATCAGAGAAATAATGAATACAAAAGACTTACAGAGTTCTTCTCTGTCAAGTGACTGTGCCCCACCTCCAAACAGGCCTTTAAAGAACCCCCTGTTCGGTGCTTCTGGTGTTTCTACAGGAGTGAAGAGCTCACCCAACATTTCCTTTGCAAAGAACAGACACATAAGGCATTCATTATGTCACACACAAATTAATGGAATATTCTTTCACTTCAAGGATTTATTTCATGGATTTGGATTCCAAAATAAATATGCTTTGATAGGCATTTACCTTTGAAGACAACTTAGGAAATAAAAACTAAAAACTTATTAAGAAATCTGAGAGTTGCAAGCTTGTAGCTCATGAAATTTAGTAGCAAAGAAATGGGTTCAAGTAAAGCTGTATTTGCCCCTCAACAACTTGGGCAACACTCCTGATTCTGTTCAGTTAAAACTGTATCTATGAATGCTCATATTCTACAGCCTGCATCTCTGCTATTTCAGTATTCTGTACAACTTCCAAGCTGAAACGCAGCTGAGAACCTTCTCAAGCTGTTAATATCCCTGAAGCCTAATAGCTTCCTTCAAGTATCCCGAGTTAACATTCCCTTATGTCAGCAGGCATCTCACCAGCATCAACTGAACAATGGAATTTTATTAACTGCACATGTTAAACAAGGAAGTTTCCTATCAATCAAAAAAGAAATCAAGTATGAAACTCTTTCAAATGCAAGAGGATGGATGAATCAGTAACATTTAAGAGTAGAAGTGATACATCCTGAATCAGACTCTACAGTGAGAAAAATCAAAGCACAAAAGCCAAAGTGCTAAGCTTTATGACAAAATTACTGTAAGCTTTGTGAATCTAGAACTGAGAACCTCAGAATCTAAGAAACAGTTTTGGTTTTTTTTTTTTTTTTAATTTATTACCTGAAGATTTTCACATGTTTCTTGACTGTAGGTGAGCCTCTGTATCTCAGTTGGTGAGACAAGATAGAGTGCTTGTCCATTATTGGTGAAGCAGAATGTTCTGGCTATCCGCATATTGGTGAGTGGCAGGTAATATACATCCAACAATGGCCTTAAACTTGGCAAACTTAGGAAAAAAATTAAAAAAAACCACCACTAAGTATAGCAGGATTGTCTATTATTGATCAAATGACTCATTTCTAAACTGCAATATATTACTTTTCTCTTCACCATCTGCGCAAGTACCACATAAAGAGGGTATCAATTTAATGCAATTACAAAATCAAAACATATGCATTGAAAAGCAGCATTTAAATGATACTCTGAGCATGTAAATCACAGATTGACTTAAAGCATTATTCCATAATTACTAAAGAAGTATTTTGATAAGCATCTACCAAAAGTTTACAATTAAACACCCAACCTCTTCTCTCAGGTAAAGAATTTCTCCTTGACTAAAAATACAAGACTAAAAGACCTCTTTCCTCAAGAACACTTGGAAATACACATGTGCTTTCAAAGGAAAACAGAATTCAGTAGCCTCAAAGAACAATCTTATGAATTATGTCTACTTTTGTTTGATTGCATACTTAAGAGGAAGTCCTCTTACAGCAGAGTTTGCTTACCTTGTATTTTCTGATTCTGCACATGTATCTGCAGTACCTACTGCATCAAGCTACTGAAGAACAGATGCACTCAGGCTGTAACAATGCTCTTGCTACCAAACATTCCTCTCCCTCAAAGTAGTAATAAATGCAAGTAAGAAGTGACTGAACACCTGATGTCTTGATAGAGAACCCAAAAAACCCAGTCTCAAAAACATCCCGTGAAATTTTGGTAAAAACATAATTTACACAAGATGTTAACTGCAAATCTACCGAAAATACATTAAGCAGCTTCTGCTGCAGCTATCATCTACAGAAGTTATTTCTAGAAGCTAAAAAAAAAGCAGTAAAGAGGCAAAGTAAAGCCGAAAGCAATGAAATAGAAAGATGTAGTAATAGATGTAGTAACTGCAACAGTAAGTATTGGTTTTTTAACGTTTTTTTTTTTTTTTCCCCAGTATGATACCGAGATTTCGAAAAGTTAAGTTTGCATTTTACAGATTGTGACTTGTATCTTCGCAGATTTAAACTATGACAAACGANNTATGACAAACAAAGGAAGGAGAACAGGTAACATGACTGTGGAGGCAAGTTCTACAGCTAAGAAATAAAAAGCAATATTCTCTTGTAAGCACATCACCCAGAAATGACAATTCTGCCATGCATGTATCTAAAATAAGAATATTCATAAGAGTGAGTTAGTAACAGGGAAGTGCTTTGCTTCAGACTGATGGAAGCATAAAACATCCTTAGAGCTTCAAGACAAAACACAAAAAACATTAGCTCAGATAGGATAA
Organism: Arenaria interpres; assembly: GCA_013399435.1. Classification (NCBI taxonomy): domain Eukaryota; kingdom Metazoa; phylum Chordata; class Aves; order Charadriiformes; family Scolopacidae; genus Arenaria; species Arenaria interpres. The sequence continues at coordinate 172,383 of VXAK01024712.1, forward strand.
GCATGACATCGATGATAGCATTTTCAAATTTAACAGAATCATAAGTCCTATCTAAATTTATATCAGTAGATAAGTATTGGGCATCTTGGGTATGATCAAATGCTCTCACCACTTTACAAAACCAGCACATTAAATCCACTTCCCAGCAGCAATGCATGCTTATGGAGTTAATACTTGGGAGTTCAACTTCCCTACACAATGTAACAATTAAATATTTATAATTTAGCACCTACCTCTATGCAAAGTTCTTTAGAAAACAAAATGACTCCTACGGAAAACAGGATTTGTTTGAATATATGGTATCTGAACATTAAGTTCAATTTTCACTAGGGATAAAAAGCAAATTTGCCCTGCAAGGTGAGCAGCATTTTCTAGACATGTTTAGAATATAAGTTGGGATATAGATCAATGGAGTTAATAAATTTAACAATCAAAACATTTTTTAATTGCAGCATGCATCAGATCAGCTTTAGGTTTATTCCTAAGAGCTTCCTGAAGAAGTATCTTTTTTACAGGATTTCCCAAGCTGAGAACTTGTTTTCATAACCTTAAAAACGACCTTTAGGAGTTTTATTGGCATAACTGTATAATGCCATGTTCCATATTGATCTTAACATTAGCAAGGACTAAAATACAGGTGCAAGTGTATAGATATATACACATTGCTATTCAGAATAATAGCATTTGGAAATACTAAAGAAAAAGGACATGTTAAAGTTACATAAGTGACACTTAAGTACAATCAAACATTACTTTTACACATATTTAAAATCATAACTGAAGTGATCCAAAATATGAGGTTTATTTCTATAAAACAAGTACTATTAATTAATCTTGTCCTTATAGCCTGAGTGTAAGGCCTTTAAGACACAATCAAGCTATATAACAAAAAGATAAGCTAGAAGCATGAGTGTGATGCAAATAGCTGCAGAAAAATAGGCAGAGTTGTGGTCAGGTACCAGGTGAAGGTATGACTCAAGGCAGTTTTCTCCATCAGAGAGTAAATTCACATTTGAGAATCTTCATCCGCTCAAAGACCTACATCACACATTTGGAACTATTTGTTGAATCAGGGTAGCTTGAGCTAAACTGGTAAACTTTTTCATGTGTTGAAGGCATAACTAATAGGTATGAATAATCAAAATTATCCAGGCCCATGTGTTAGAAGTTCATCAACACTCAGTGAATGCAGATTTTAATTCATATTCTTATGGAAAAGGAAACTTCTTATCTAGCAGAAGACTATTTGTTCTTTTTATATCTAAGTTACTATCAAACAGGTCTTACCTAAAAGTCATAATATGTCCATTGGCACAGAAACATGCAAGGCAGATACTGTTACTCAATGACACTATGTCTCCACGAAGAACAAAAGAAGTCTCTGTTATGTTTTGCTTATAAATACAGTTCTGGGATGGCAGTGAGATAACTTTTGCTTGCTTTTCTGAACATATCACTGCATATTGGTTTTCACTGATTTCCTGAGAGGAAGAGGGGGATACTGAGACAGGTCGTCGCTTCTTCGATTTATCTTTTTCATCTTTATCATCGGGAACATTGTGTTCTCTCCATGGTTCATGTGCTGGTGGGACCAAAGATCCTGTGGTATCCAGAAAAGCCATTCTCAAGATTGCCCCTTTTAGCCTCAGGATAGTTCCTAGGATAAAGAAGTTGAGCACATTTCTAAAACAGCTTTCCTCAATTGTCTTTCAAGCTACAAAATATACCTTTAAGAAGCTAGCAAAACAAAAAGAAAACAAGAACCTAGGCATGCATCTGTAGCAGAACAGACATACCAAAACCTTTGGATGTTTATCTAAAACCCAATGAAGCAGTGCAAAAGCACATACATATTCAAGAAAACGTTAAACCCGTTTTCAAGGGTTAAGTGTATGCATACTCTTCCATTAACTTCAAAGGAAAGGTATACATTTATTAAGAAAGCCAAGCTGGAATGCACATTTGTATTCAAGCTCAGCATCACAAATGCAATTCTCTCCTAAAGAGTAGACAGTGTGCTTAATATCAACAATAAATGCTTAGTCAAAGGCAAGCACTTCCTTTTTCTTCAATACAGACAGGTTCAGACACACGCAACATGAGGGTTCTTTTCTGCTGCTGTTCATGCTTGAATCCACTCCTCTCTAGCATAAAATGAAAGAAGAAAGGTTTTCCCTCCCCACTGTTTAAATCACTGTCTCTGCAGGCCAGATCTTAAGCTAATACATTTCTTATTTTACTTTCATTTATTCACACACAAGTAAAAGCATGAACATTTGCTAAGTACACACACACAAAAAAAATCATAGATATGCCAGTATCTTCTGGGGTTCATGCTGCAGATCCAGTGATAAAACATAGTGTCCAGTTTGCAGCCTTGCCTTTATAATCAAATGTTACCAAATCTTAATACTGCTGCCAATACCATACTTGATGAGAACAAAACAAACATGGTCTAGAGGTCACACTATTCCTAATCCCTATTTCAATCAAATAGCACAGTAATTTGTATGTCCTGATACCATCTGTGTGAGCAAAGTGGAACACAGCTAAATGTTCTGCACAAGACAGTGGTAGCAGGAAAACTTAAGTATATGCCTAACAGCACAGTCAGCAAACCATTAATACATAATTACAACAAAAGCAGTTGCTGCGTATCGGAGAAACAAGATACAAGACCTCTCACAGCAATCCAAAGGAATAATTTATCACAAATTTGTATTCCGTTTTTATGATGCAGGAAAACTGAAAGTTTCCAACCTCAGGAGTTAAAAAAAAAAAAAAGAATAAATTGAGCATTTGAAGTACTCATACGTTCTGCTATTTCTGTTAACAATTGCCATGTACTACATTAAAGGCTAGAAAACATTTTTTTCTCAGCAAGCATATATTAAGTGGTATTTTTATATTATATGTGACTGTATTTTCAACTTTTCAACTTAAAAACTCTGGTAATAACTAACTAATCTATGTTGTTAACCTTAGTAGCTAAACCATTTAACTTTCAATTAGCTCATAATTGAGGAAAAGTTTATTTTTAGAAAAAGAACACCACCACTACTTTATCAAAGTATACTTTGGCCCATCTGCTTTGTACATACCACTAGGAGAAACAATTACTGGCTGAAGAAGTCTTTGCTCTCCTCCTGGGGGTAAGTTCAGTGCAATGACAAGCACTGTACCCAGCGTGGTCCCAACCCACAGGCATGGGGAAGGTGATGTATCGGCCTTTCTTGTGAAAGTCTCACAAAAATGAAGAGCTGAAATTGCCTCACGGGTCTCTTTATCAATGCTAGTTACACTAGAACTCCGGGATCGACTGAAAGAGTTGTCTTTGACATCTGAAAATAAATCAGTATTAATGAAAAGAATGGCAAAAGGCAGGCATTAAGAGAACTCAGATTTTCTTTTTTGTTCTTTAGCATGAAGTTTATACTATCATTTTACTGATGATTAGTCTTGTATTCTGCCTGAGTCATATTTCCTTTCAGCCCAGTTTTCAACACTGTATCCTGAACAAAGTGCCCAATCTATTTTTGCAGAGGTTGCTGTTCCGTAATCATCACAAACAATTGTTATGCATATTTCTGTCTTCTTGGGACAGAGAATAACATTACCAAACAGGACTCCTCCTTTTATAAAAACTGAATTTCAGAACTTGGCCAATTAGTTGATTTATCAGATTAAAAATCTGCAGTGAAATCCAGACAGCGTGATAACACATAACCTGTAACGACTCACGATAATATTGTCCCACTTTAGGAAACTGTATGGAGGACATCTAACAGACTATTTACTCACACACAAACTTTTAGTAAAAGAAACATCAAATGCTACCAGACACCACCTGGCACTGGTACGCAGAGCCAAAGACCTCCATTTTGAATACTGTACCGTAGGGCAGGAAACAGCACTAGAACTTTACAGGACGTCTTGCTCACTGCTTAGCAAATACGGTTCTTGTAACAGAGAATGAATTCTAATATTAAAAAAGCTCAAACCAGTAAACATGCTGCTCCATTCTAACCGTGTGCTGTCTGTACACGTGGTGATTCTTAACACATCAGCATGTCTGAATTTATCTGTGCATTCACCAATTAGTGCTTAACTCATCACTCCAGAACTTCAGCACAAGACAACACTTACTAGTAAAAGTTTCATGCAATATATTTATTTTTTTAAAACTTAAGTTATTGTTTTGGATCTTTGTGTTGGGTATAGATATATTTGGCATCTTTAAAGCAGGATTAAGAGCTAAAGAACAAAATTTTAACCACATACTTTCTGGAAGTTTCACTATGATAGTTTCATTAAGTTATTGCAAAACTTTCTACAAAGAACATCTAACATGCATTTGACAAACATACAAACTAGATTTCAACTGACTAAATACAGACATCTACACAACACAAACAGTGCATCCTCTCAGGAGATACTTGTCTCATTCCAACAAGGATAGAAAAATTATTGTCCTGCCAAATTTTAAACTAAGTCAAGTGTAAAACATGGATTAGAGAAAGAAAGTAGGTCAACCACTCAGATGTTGACACCTTAAGTTTACACATTAAAAAAAATAAAATCAAGTCCAGAGTAAAACAACAAAAACTATTATTTGTTTTCATAATTCCTCTAATGACCACAGCCTCTTAAGATGCTTGTTTCTTCAGGCTTGAATATTTGCCAACAATGCTTTTTCAACTCTTACATGGATCAGTCTGAATATAATCATACTTTAACTGCAGCATGCATACATTTAACTGTGCATTTGTTGAGTTGCATCAGGTTGAATATTTGAAGAGCATGTGTACAAATTCCAGAAGCATTAGGACAGGGAAAACCCCATAAAAATTAACTTGCCAGACAATATGGATTGTGGAGAGCAGACAACTTGTTCAGAAGAGAGAACTGGCAGTAAAGAGTTTAACTGCTTTAGTGCATATTATTTATCCTGAAGTCAAGGAAGAATCTATGGTTTGTAACAGATTAGTTTCAGAGGAAGAGGAAGGAACAACAGTGTGATGACCCAGTACACACCACTATGAGAAGGATGGAAAGGATGTGGCTCTTTTGAGCAATGACCTAGTGGCAATGGCACCTTAATCATCTGGATTACGACACTGAAAAGCAATGGTATAATGCAGACTAGAGTACGTTCAAGATAACTTCTGTTTTGGAAAGTGAAGGATGAATACAGAAGCACATACTTTAGATTTTGTTTTGGCTACTTAGGGAGGAAAAGATACCTAAAGACAGAAGAGTAATTTGAAAGAACAAGATCACAGAAAAGTAGGTTTCAAGAAGCCATGGAAGAGGAGAGAAAATAGGGATAATGAACTTGGGAGAAAGGTATTTCAGCTGCCTCCTAGAGCCAGCAGATATGGCTACATCAGTGACAAAAAAATACAAGCAAGCTCATAATCTCTGAAGAACACTATGGAAAAGCTATCCCACTAGGAGAACAGACAGAAGTAAAATAAAAAGAAATAATTATAATTGCCTAAGTTACTTACAAACTCAAAGAACTAGAAGAATTTTACACAGAACAAAATGAGGCATCTAAGTGTAGATATCCACACATGTGCAAAGTCAAGCAACACCACTCAAAGGCTATTACAATTCAGAAAGTACAAACTATTTTATGAGTATAGTGGAAGTAAGATCACAAGAAAACTCCATTATTTCAGTACGAAGAACAGCAAATATTAAATGAACTAGAAAATGCTGAAAGTCTTTCAGGACTGGAAAATGCTGAAAGAATTTCAGCATTCTCTTTTTTCCAGTCTTCATTTAAAAAAGGACATTTCTAAGTAATTACTGCTATCAAAGAACTGGGAGTAAAACAACATCAGAATTGGAATGAACTGTGTAATATTCAAGTATGAATGTATTCCAGTTTGTACAGTACGGTAAAATTCACACTAAACCGAAGTCATCCCTAAACCATTAGAAAACATAGTAAAGAAGAACAGACACAGATTGAAAAGACAAATCAAATTTTTCTGCTCTTTCTTGCCAACAAGACCACAGTTAAATCCTTCTAGTTTTGGGCATGAGAGTTTTATAGAGATGAGGAAGAATTCCAAGAGGAGAATAACAGAAACCATCCTAGATTTAGACAGCATAACCTAAGAAAAAAGAGAAGGAACTTAATTTTGTAAAAAGGTTATCTGCAAAAATGGAGATCAGAGATACAATGACAGCTTTCAACAGCATAAAACACGGCTAATAAAGATAAGGAGCCCTTGTTATCCTTGTTCATGGTGGAAATCATGAGAAAAAGTTAACATGGAAGGAGGGAAGATTGATTGAATTACAGGAAATTTGTCTGACTATAAAATGTTGGAAATTTCTGTCTGGGATTTTTCTAAAAACTTATTTATTGGAGGCTCATGAACAGATGAGAGGTTAAATTGTCAGACATCTGGATCCTTGCCATAGAAATGGATTAAAGGATCTCTGAGGGTTCTTTCCAACTTCACATTTGAGTGGAGCAAGACGTAATTGTAAATCAGGGTGGTCCCGCTCAGTTTCAGGATATCCCAGTGCCATGGACTCTTTCCTTGCTGATAGCAGTTGTCAAATACATAGTTTTGCAGCTGCCACTCTGATTCTGGCCTGTCTTCTGCTGGGGCTGTTGTAGCAATTCTGCTGCAAGAGGGGAGCGAGCTGTGGCAGGCAGAAGACAGCTTCCACATTCAGGCTACATCTACTGCTGTAGGTCTACAGCTGTCCTCCATCATCTTTAAAGAACAAAGCAGGGGAGCTGGAACTGATCTACAAGCTGGCAGTCAACTTTTGATGACAGAGTACTAAAATTAATAAATCTACTCATTTGTATGCTGTTCTAGTTATGCAATATAGTGACCTTTAGTACTACAGACTTCACATATGAACTGCTTCTGACATGAAAAGGTACTGTGCTTTTTCAAGAACAATGAAATTCTCAGACTGGTCATCCATCCAAACAGCTATATGTAATTTTCATTTAGAGAGAGTGGTCACAAGACAATTAACATTTGTAAAACTATGTCCAATTATTTGTTGAGTGGACCTCAACATATGCTGTTATTCTTAAGATATTTCTTTTTTCAATTTAAAATGTGGTCCAAATGGTCCTAAATAGGCAGCAGTTTTCCTCACATTACCTCTTTATTCATGCTTTTGCTATCACAGCACTAATGATAAAGTGAGTGGCAGATGCCTAAAAATTTTGATGAAAGTGTGTAAGCCATGTACAAGATGTGCAGGCTTACCTGCAAATGACAGCAATAACGTTTTGTGCCTGAGAGTCCCCAGAAAGAGCGGAATTAAAATTTTAGTTTTACACTTCAGATAAATGCAAGAAAGTCACAACAGTTTATATAACGTAGGACTCTAACATGCATTGCATTCTGTAAAACAGTTTTAGAAAAATAAAACCAACTATGTAAACTTACCTAAATCAGGCTTTAACTCAGTTGGCAAACTTAGCTTCCTGGACATCTTTGCTGAAAAGTGAAGTATATCTTTTTTTTAAAAAGAATAAACATGATTCTGCTGGCCTTCATTTGCCTCTTTCCCAATATTTAATATATAATTGCTTATTACATTAATTGCAGTATTTAACAGGATTTCTACTAAAGCAAAGCCTCACTTCCACAAGGGAAGGGTGCAGAGTAAAACAGGGAAGATAACAAAATCCCCAAATACAGAATTTTATTACTTTTGCCAAGACTCATTTCTCCTCTGGCAGAACTTGATGGGTTGGACGAATTTTGCTTTGGCTCAACCTCAAGTTTTATCTCCTCAGGTGAGAGGACAGAACACAGTCTCTTGGCTACTGCAAGAACGTGCACTAAAGTTTACATAAAGTTAACATCCCATCCCCTCTTCTTCTGCCCTACTTTCTGATCAAACGTGAGGTACTTAAAGGTGAACTTTTAATTATGCTAAAACACTAATGCACACGTGTAAAAAAACTAGTAATCTGAGATGCAGTCCATAACTTTAGAAGAACGAAATCATTACATAGAATAATTATAAAAGCAGGAGCACAGAAATGCTTGCAACACCGTCAAACAAAAGATAGTATAATTTTGATAATATTGCCGCAATAAGAAATAGCACTTTAACTCATTCCTGACCTGGAAAAATCTCTTAACAGGAACAGAAATCTTGCAGTCCATTTAAAACGCAGTACAATACTAACAAATGCTGCTATAATAAAAGTCACTAGCAAACTAGTAGCTATACAACCCTCTTCCACCTTTCTTTCAACAATTTAGACTAGAGAAGTAGTAATTTTGATGTAGTTTAACAATTAGATGAGCTAGACTCTGAGTTTAATTCCCAGAAACATGATTGAATTTTGATATATCATTTAATTCTTCACTATCTTGTAAAGGTAATACTTCTCTACCTAAAGTAGATGTTGAGAATAGCCTCATAATTCTAGAGTAGCCTGTAATGGATTTCAGTCCTAAAGCAGCCTGAATCTTGCTGCTTCTCAGCTAAAAATGGAGTTAACTCATTCAAATTATGGTTTTAACAGAGATCATCCCATTATCTACACATCCTGAAGAATGGCATGTGATTTAAAGTTACTTCCACTCCTTCAAAAAATGAAATACTTCATTGTATCATTAATCTTGCTCATCAATATTGCAAATGCTAGTTATCTGAATACTTGAACAGTTTTATTCCTGTCATACATTATAAAAATTTGAGAATAGGACTCCAGAAATAATCTTCTAATTTCCTTCATGTGTCAATGGTAGAAAGTATGTCCTATTTAAATTAAATTTAAATTACTTACTGTCAGACTGATACGCTAGTCCCTTTGACTTATTTTAGTGCAGGCTAAAACTGAAACAGGCAGTCCCACTACCCTCATCCTTGCACTGGCACCTGCCTAGCTTAATGGTGAGGTCAGAAGTCATCAAAACCAAGTTTCTGCCAAGGGATGCTTCCAACAAGATCAACTCCCATTTCAGATCAGCGCACAGCTATACAAACAGAAACCATGGTACAAAACAGCAGTAGCGACCAGGAGCCCATCTTTCTGCTCTCAGCTTGAGCTTACATCAGCTTGAAAAGAGATCACAGAAGATATTTGGAACTGTGAATTACAAGATGAGTGTTCCTCATCATAATATTTGTCTTCTGTGTTAGGTAAATCATAAAAGCTGAAATACTGAACAAGAGCTGAACTATGCACACAGAAAAGAATGAGTTATTTTTGGTTTTTCACAGCTTTTACCACATGTGAATACCAGCAAGGCTTAGTTAAGTTAGTCACTCTGAACACCAGAACTATCACTTTTGGTTTTTCAAACAGAAATGCATATTTTTAACAACTTAGAGAAAAAAAAAAGATACTAGGAAACAGGTAATACTGCAGTTTATAACAAGTACAGGCATGTGTGTTGGATTCCAGTAGTCAATCCACAGTTTTAGCTGTTGGTTCCTTAGTGAAAGGCCAGCTGTGTGAACTACGCTGATGAGGCAAAACAAATTTGTCAGACATCATTTTCTATAAAGACAGAACTACGTCTCATTAATAGGAAAAGAGGACACATGAATTGTTAAAAAGGATGTCATTGCTAGAAATCGGGAATGAATGTGCTATCCAAAATAATGACTTTCAAAACTTACATTAATGTGTCAAAACCTCAACAATTCAAATGTAAATAGGAAACAAGAACCTATTTAAATAGCAGTAGCGCCATCTTGTGTTCAAAGGAAAAAGTGCCTAAAGACACAGTAAGAAAATAGGAATATTTTGCCAGCTAAGCCTTTTTTAACTAACATTACTTAGTATAAAAAAAATCTCGCTTGTATTCATATCTGGCTTATGGTTTACAATAGTTTTGGAAAATTCGGTTTTGCTGTGTCTCAGATGAAAGCCAGCAACATGCTATACAATTACTACAACACAAAAGACACACATCAGAAAAATGGAAAAGACAGGATGGAGATCTACAGAGAGAGCACTCAATGTCAGGCTTTTTACTCCAGTTGTACAACAGGGCAAAGGTGATGGTGACTGCTCCTGCTGGGTGTGGTTGACCTCAAGTAGTAGCTGTCATATCAGTGTTTAATACCTCTCTTGGTGGTGGTGGTGGTTGCCGCAGCACTTACAGCCAAGACTACCCCTCTTCAGCTGGTGTGAGACAATGAGGCAGAGACTGGGGAGCTCCTCCTGGCACACTGCTGCTCAAGGCAACAGCGACTGTTTTGCCTGTGTCTAGACCTACGCTTAATACTCCCCTAAATTAGAAAACCTAGAGTCATACACAGGCACACACCCCCCTTTTATTGTTAATATAAATATAATTAAATGATATAAAATTATGATATTAGAGAACTGTCTGAAAAAAACCCTTCAGGATTCTTGGAGATTTCTCTTAGGTCAGGTTTGAGGGGGCAGGCATTAAAATATGAAAGGTTACCTTGGTATAGCATGTCATATTTCAGCATAGCAGGCTCAACCATTCAATGAAGAAAATCTGAAGGCTGAGACATGACTGAACTATCAATAGGAAGCTGTGGCTTAAAAGTAATAGTCACATTTTATTTGCAGTGGGTTATCCCGAGCTGATGCTTTACAACGTCTAGCATTGATAGCTAGACATTGATAGCTAAAGAGTGATTTCTTATATGTTCCCCATTTAGGGAAACAGTCTAAACCCTTTAAAAAAATATTCTAAAGACTATAAAGGAGTCAAGCATCTTGCTGTTTTGACAGACAAGAAAACACTTTACATAAAGGCTACTTCATTTAACATTTCATGAGAAACAACTAAGCAGCTTCAAATTTGTCAGACATACCAAAGTACCAAAATTATTCTCTATTTGACAGCTACACAGAAGTGAAAAAATTACATTACTAATTTCAAGATGCTTAAAGAATTAAATGTTTTAGTGGTGACAATACAATGCAGAAACAGATTATCAATGCTGAAATCTCTAAGTTTGATATAAGAATAATAAAACCATTTTACAAGAGAATGTATGAAAAGATGTACTCAATATATCCAAAATTAGATCAAATTATTAAGAACACCTTGGAAAAAACAGTCTTACTCTGGCATTAGGGAAAATGAGAACTTATTATGAGGATCTAAAGCTTTGATTCCATGAAAACAGCATTAACAGTGAATGACTTTAGCACTGTTTGAAAAAATTAGGTGTACACTTAGAATGTTACAAATGTGGAAAAGTTTGTAAATACTAACAGCAGGGATAATAGAAATTTGCAATTAAAGCTACTCTGCTTAGATCGGTCTACTAGTATTATTTACAACTGTTACTAAATTTATAATCTGCAGAAACTAAATAAAACCAGTTTTCCTGAAAAGTATTTGACATGTAGGCTACTGGATCACTTCTGAAGGTCTTATAGTCTACAATATTTTGCATGCACTTTTACTAAAGCTTCTTCCAGAAATGGATGTTACAATACCTCTTAACTTCTGACCTGATTTGTGGCTATATATAGTCACACTTCACGTCAAATAATTAACTGACCAAAGTAAAACAGTTTAACAATTTTTTTGCTTCCACTGAATTTGGATCACAACACTTTTCTATAAAAATGACATGGCCTTAGAAATCAAATACTTCCTACCAATTCTTCTTCCTGTAAGTTCATCTATATTTGGTACACTTCTCTGTACTACTTCACAGCACACTATTTATACTGTCAAATATTTGCCATTTCTAAGAGAAATGGCTGCTTTTAATAATAGCCATAGCATTTTCTGTAATCTCTAGAAATGGTTAGTTAAAACAAGTATCTCTATATACCCAAGGCATATAGAGGCAACTATTTCAAAGTTCACCTCTGATGCAAATAAAAGGGAATGTGACCCAAGAGAAACATATTCACAACATGTCTTTAACTTATTATCCATCCTTAGCACAGAAAGTTCACAACTGAGTATTTAGGAAAAAAAAAAACCCTAGAACAACTGATCTTAACAGTATATATGGCAAAGCTGGTTGGTACATGAAGCATTTAAAGTTTGTTTTAAATTCATGCTATTGTTGCACTCTTAGGTGGTTTTTGATCCTTTAATGAAGCAAGAATGATACTGTCTGATACTGTCAACAATGACAGAAATCTGTAGAAATTAAGATGTCTCTATACAAATTTCAATAAAGTGACTAAATTGACAATGGCTTTCTATTTTTAAATGCATGTGTATTACTACCTTACAGCCCTATCACTGAAATCAAATTACTTCTCACTTTGCTAGCAGTATCCACTAACTCACTGCTCCCAGAGGACAAAAACCACAGGAGTGATATTAATTAAGAGCAAATGAAATTATCAACGTAAAGAATTCTTGTTCTGTTTCACAATCTATTTGACAGATTATATTCCACACATTGACAAAGAATGGAAGGAACTTGAACTGATTGCACTGTAAGTCAGTGTGAAGAGCTACAACCATGCTACATACATCAAATTGATCCACGTGAACACAGCTGATGGTAAACAATTTGTTTCATACAACATGGCAAAGTTAATGACAGTAAGTGACACATTTTACAAAACTAATTTACACATTTAGTTGGCAATTCAGTTTAAAACAATGAAATGCAAAAACATGCAACTATTAACACTGAAGAAGAGATGATTTACTTATGTGGAAGAGCTTTGAATGTAAGTTCAGAAAGAGCCATGCATAGTAAACATGCGAGATCAGGTACAGAAAACATGTCAGTGAAAAAAACCATTCCGTTCACAGCATCAAACCACTCAAAACACTAAGAGAATAGAGACAAAATAACTAAGTTTCTTTAAAGTTCCAATAAACTGTGCAAGTTACACAAATCACAGTATGGGCTGACTGGAAGACACACACAAATTACACATAAAATGCATTATTGTCTCAATTAACTCTGTGTTTAACTTACATCCTGAAGAATGCATTACTTGTAAATAAATGTTTTGCATTTTGGTTGTGAAAAACATTCACAATACTTTCAGCTGAACGGCTTCAAACAGATGTCGATAGTTCTATAGAACTGTCATTAGCATGTTTTATTAACACTTTAACATTACTCTTTGAAAAAGGTGAAAAAATAATGAAGTCATACTCAAACATACTATGTTTTTTGCACAAGATAGGCTGTCTTAAGTTCAGAAAAGACTGCTTTGGAACAAAAGGGAAATACTACATCACCAGGCATTGATATAACACGCCAAGAAGAACTGTTGTTTTTCTTATTGAAAGAACTGAACAAGTCTCTAGTTAACCTGAATTTCCTTCAGGAGAACATATTAAACAGTACTCATGTAAATTATATACATACATTTTCATTACAGATGAATTGACATAATACATTATTGACAGCCTTTGATTGCTTTCTGAAATTATACTCAGGCTTTCACTGTTTCAGAGCTCACCTTCCCTAGCATTTATATTATCACGGCAAGGTGGTCTCAACACAGTACTGAGCAAAGGGCATATTCTTGCTCTTTGTCATTCTGTACCCTGGATTCCAAAGACGATTTCATCATTCTCCTATTTATCTCACTGAATTTGGACTCTTCTTATCAATTACTGAATTGTGATGAAAGGTTTAGGATAAAAGTTAAGTTGCCAAACAGCAAGTCAAAGGGAGACTACAGGAAAAGAAATCTCTTCCTCCCTAGTTTTAACCTATAGTTCAATGTGACCAACAAAATAGCAGTTTAGCAAACACTCTTACTATCTGAAGTAGTTTCAACCTTTTGATCTGACTAAAGACATAAAAAAATCCTCCTGCAATGATATATTCATGTACTAAACAAAAACAAAATGAACCATTAACACAGTGATTCTGAAATGAAAAAAACCATATCCCAGTTAAGGAAGAGTCCCTTTCCCAAAATTAAATCATACCGCCTCTTGCCTTCATTTATTTAATGACCCAATTGTCAGAAGCAGAGTTAATTTCCATTCCAATCAGAAAAGGGTTCAATCTACCTGCATACAACATATTCCAAGGCAGTTTTGTTGCCATATCATTAAGACACAGGTCTGGAGCTGGTAGGGTTTTGTGTCACTGTTGGATGCAGAAAAGTAAGTACCGTTCTGGAACAGTAATGGAGTGTACTTATATATATACACACATATATATACATGACCAGGTTCTCCAGATGATCAAACGAAAACACACTACTACTTCTATCTTGGCCATAGTCATATGGAAATTTGACCATATAGCTATAAATGCAGAACATAAAAAGAAATTAAATCAGCCACGTTTTCTCAAAGGAAGTGTACCTTTGCAAAAGTAGTGGAATAATGTTGTGACTTGCATAGACTGAACTCTTAGTACGGATTAGAATTTCACCCATCCAGAAAATAGAGAAGTGCAATTGTAAGATCAGAGAATTTAAACCACCAATATCTTTGATTTTTTTAAAAATCATTGTGCCCAGTGTATTTAGTACAGAAGCAGCCCATAGAATTACCAATTAGCATAAAGAATGAAAAATTAATAATACATTAAAATTTGAATTTTTTTTTTTTTGCTGCTGGGTTAGTGGTGCATAGAATAAGGCACTGGATTAGGAAAAGAGCAGAATTTTTCTAGTTCCTACCTATGTCATTGGCTACCATCTTGGAAAACTTTCTGCTTGTGGTCTTCACTGTAAATAATATTTTAATAAAAAAGATCAATCTAAGTGTATCAAGGGGTGAACTGAAGAAAAAATAAGACTATAAAAAAAGAAAAATACTGTACCCTTTTCTATAAAATTATTCACTTTTTGATCATCATCAGAATTGTTTGGTGAACCAGAACCTATGAGTGAAGACAGAATGAAATGGATATACAAACATATTTTTGACACAAAACCGATATATTAATACAAGCTTTGAGTTTAAGGAAGATACAAAGATGTATTAAAATATCAAATACTGGTACCACTATCCTCTGTCGCTGTACTAGATATTATAAAATCAAAATTATGTTGGTATGACAGGAATTCTGCCATACTGAGATTAAACACAAAAATTATATGCCAGGTACAACATTGCCCAGCACATCAAGTTTATTGCTAGAAATATTTCCCCTCATTGAATAACTAGATTGCTGTCCTAATCACGGTTCCAGACGCAAATATTAACCTAAATTACAATTCACACAACACTGCCGTAACAATAAATTCAAGTTTCAAAAAATTATGGTTTGTTTTTTTTTTTTCCAATGCAGTGAAAGTTACCGTCGGGCCACAGTTCAACTCTTCTGCAGACAGCTGTGAGGCAATGCTGCCACCTGAGATTTTCCTGAATCCTTAACACTGAAAAAACAGTGTTGGCTATAGGCCACAACTTGATGCTTACCATTGTAATGAAATTAAAGCAACTAAAAAATGCCAAACTTCATTGGATTTTATATTGTGGAAGTGTAAAATAGGAATAGAATGCAAATGTTTTGACACTCTTGAACACAAACTCAACAGTTTACAATGCCATACAGTGTTTTAGGGGTCAGATAAACGCCCCTGGAGCCTAAGCTTGTAACCATTTGACTTCTGTAAAAAAAGTAGGAGATATTATTTCTCTTGCATTTTCACAGTATTTCTATAGCTCTGTGTTATTAAAACTGTACGATACTCTCCTAACTTGCATAGACAGGTAATACCTTTTACAGTCCTCTCAACTATGTAACCACCCATTAGATGAAGTCTAATGGAAGTTTGCTTCCACTTGTCTTCACCTGGGCACAGAAAGCTGAAAGAGGTGGAAAATTTACATCATTTAAGCAAACGCAGACTTCAGCCCAAACAGTTGCTGGTCTGTTTTACTCATCATATTGTAGTGGTCAAAGCCAATAATGCACTCAGTTGCCAATACTATCCTCCATTCTTAAAGCAAGCAACAGGCAAACTTTTTGTGCTTGTGTGCTTTCCTTTTAACTAGAGCAACACCAGACTAGAAGAACTTCATTTAAATCTGCCCTCTGTCCTGCATCTCAAGCTCACCAATACTGTGCAGCTGATTTCTCCAAAATGTCCTCTCATCTCTCCAAAAACAGAATGCCATTTCCATGCTTCTTTCCAGTCTTGTGCTCTTGCCCAGAAAAGATATAAAGCTTAAACCAGACCTAAGGAACTGCAGCTCTTCTCTCTTCGCAAACATCACCTTATCAGGGAGATGTCTCCCTTTGAGTACCCTTCTCAAAGGAAAGCTGGAGAAGCCTTATCTCATTCACCAAGAGCTGGGAGGACAGGACAGACCCGAGGGAAGCAAGGCACAGTCCAGCCTCACTGCTTCAAGATTCTGTTTTACAGGGGAGTGCAACAGGGGTCTTCCCCCTCCACTTTTTGTCCATTCACTATTTTTGTTACTTTAATACACACAATACTACAGACAAATAATTCTTAGACATTATACACTCTTTTCACAGAACATTCTGTTCTCCAAACTTCTAGATTTTATTCTAATATACATTAACTTCAAAAATAGTATTCTCGTACAGTCAACCAATAAATTGGAGATTGATTTCTACCTCTGTAGGAGTAGGAATTTCCCTCTGAATTGCTTTCCTTTCAGGACATTTGAATCCATCTATTCTAAGTTGCCTCCTTTTTTGATCCTCTTAAATAATAAAATTGCATTATTTTTAACCTACTTCAGCTAGCACAACTGAGATAGGAAGGAGGGGGGGTAAATAGAGAGGAAGGGGAGGCAAATTGTTAAATTTAGGATTTTTCCATATAAACCTTGATTTTCATCTTTCATTGCATTGTTAATGGAAACAATAAATTGAGCTTTACTCCAAATTATTAAAGAAATCCTCTAATTCAAATGAAAGAGTTTTTTAAGTCTTGCAGTACCAGTTGGAAGTGGTTTGAACTGACATTTGATGACACTGGATCAAGGGGAAAAAAAGGATATTGATTAAAGGTTACAACTCATCAGCTGTTCATTGTACACATTTTATAGCAATCTATGAGAAACTAGACAGCCTGGACTTCAAGTGGGTCAAATTCAAATATCTTAGTGAGAATTATCATCAGCCTCCTCAATCTTGACAGAGAAAGTGATTTACTGCAACTGCAGCACTACACAGCAAGTTGTTCACAGACATTGTCTTGATACTTGAAAAAGGGAAGATTCACTTTAGAATATATTCTAAACACAACAAAAAATGCTTGCATCAAAAATTATGCTGAAGTTGACAACTTCAGCATGCCAATACTTATCTTTACACAGGTCTGTCATGAAGTTACATCTTCTGTTAAGACTTTTTAAAATTTCCATCCAAATTTTGTTTTAATTATAAATAAATCTAATTTGGTCTGAGAAAGGATTAGCAAAAAAGAAAGTGACATTGACTGATCTAGATGAGAGTTTTGCACAATTTAAAATTAACATCAAAAGACAGCAGCTGTCAAATCAGAAATTAAAATTTATGTTAAAATTTCTACTGGAGCTACAAACAGGATATTTTGTTTCATTACGCTTTCAACTTGGCTTTGAAAGGTACAGGCTACAACAGAAAAGGAATCTATCTTCAGATGCCTATATTGATTACCATTTTGCACTACACTATAAAGAGTACACATGCCACTTTAGGTACTTGAGTAAGGCTGCAATTTTCTTCTTTAACTTTGAGCTTTCAATGAAAAAGACGATGTGACATTACTTTAAAAGTTTTCTCAGAATAAAGATAAGCGAAAAATATTTAGCGAGTACATTAAATATTCATCTTGAATGCTATATATTAACATGCACTACTAAGCATTTACATGGCTATAACCTCAACTAGCCACAATTAAACAAAATACTAAGTAGCATTACATATTGCTGCAGCATTCATTTAAAATACTCACATATAGTAGTGCCAACTTAAAAAAAACAAAAGACAGGGGGGAGCGTTAAGTAGGGAATTCCTACTTTGTAAGGATGACAGTTTCTGAAGACCTTTGATTCCAAAGAAAAATAGTAATGTACCACTTATGAGGAAGCAGAAGTAAACTAACTCTTTTTACAGAAGTAATCTTTATCACTTCTGAGGACTATGAAACAGTCATGTGAACTATTACAGGAATTTGTACATCTCTTATCAAGGTTTCAAAATTCTGTTGTGTGGTATGCTCCCCGAAGCATAAATATTTAGGATTATCTCTCTCTTCATTCATCTTTATGACATATTTCTATTGCATCTCTTAAATCAGCCTTGTTTTAAAAATGCAGTTGTGCAACACAGCCAAATTTGCAACAGCTCAAATAGTATGTGAGAAAACAACAGATTTTGTATAATTACTTAACCAGTAAATGTTGACTTAAAGCATGCCATCTTCTGGACAAATAAACTGAAGAACAGAGAAAGTTATGATTACCTGAAGTGGGCGATTTGCAGCGATCTTCTGGCACTGCTGTACCTTCATTAATATCACAAAGACCTGCTGGAACACAAAAACAGTGTATAATAAATACAGCTGCTACTTTTATCCTTTCTTTCACTGCAGTTAGGAACTTTAGTTCTTATTAGCTACAAACCAGCCAGTTATACTAGAATTTTTTATGGATTACCTTTTTTTTCTTTTAATTTGGACATTACCCACAGTGACTGTAGAGTCAGTTATTCCTACTAAAGTTTTCTTTACAAAATATGTTTCCTCATTAAATTTCAGTGAAAACCACATTTTCAGCAAGATAGACTTATCAGAACAATTAATTAATACATGCTATAGACACATATTAAGTAAAATATAATTTTTATTTTGAAAAAATCCTAGCTATATGAAAAATGTAATTGCAAAAGAAAGTCAGATGAAAGAGGATTTTGAAGATTACAGCCATGCGCGTAGTATGTGTGAAACTGCAGTGCCTTTTTTCAAATTATTTTCCCACTGTCACAGTGACATGCTTTGTATTTGCTGTTGCACTGCCAAGTTCGTTTTCAAGAAAAACTCCGTCTCTCACAGAATTTAGGTTCTAGGGTGCTTTCAAAAGTGTTCTTCCTTGTATGGAAGAATTTCACTAAATTCTTACATTGTCAAAGCTCATTTGAATAACTGCAATATATTAATACCTAAAAGTTCATTCCTTGCATTCCAGGGAAGGAAATAAAGCACAGAAGTCCACAATCAGATGCTAAAGATGGAAGCTGCCTCATAAGGGTCCTAAGTTATATTCCATAGCACTAACTAGAAGTATACAAGGATTTTTTTTATTTTTCTTTTCAACACAAAATTGCCATCAAGACTGCCCATGATTAAGAACAGGGAATTTTATTGGTATTTTAAGGTTAGAAATGCATCTTCAGGGTAATATAAAAGTCTTCCCCCAGAAACTCATGATGTGATACTAATGCAAGCCAGCTTGTAACACTTAACAGTAACAATAAGAAATATTTGTTAAAATGAAAGGTTTTTGCATGCACACAAATATTTCAGATAGTCAAAGAGCTCGAGAAGTGTAATGGCAGTGGCTAAGGCAAAAAGGGCTTGCAGGTGCAATGCCTGTTTATACAGTTGTATTCTACACATTCACTAGTGCATCTGTACATATCTGTCAACAGACAACAAAAAGAAAATATGGGAGCAGCACTACTCTATCAAAGATTTAGGTTTTCCAATAGTAAAACTGAAGTTATTCATTTAAAGAAAAAGTTCTTCTGAAGTGTGGAACACATTAAAAATATGTTGCATTCACACAGTTTTGCTTATGCAAAGTAGCCTTTAAGGTAACTAAGAACCTATGCAGCTTGAACCTCAAGACCTCAATAACTAGGACTGACGTGAAATTATCAAATGACTTTAAGGCTTGGTTAAAACTACACTTAACAACAGTCCAGGAGCTGATTTCAATTCTAAAACATACGGTGAAATGCCAGGTGGATGCTATACCTTCACTACACAGAAGAAAGAAAGTAACAATTATTTATTTACTTATCTATCAGTAAATGAATGACCTCTGTGGGATAATCGTGGTACATAGTCTCTAACAAACTATGATTTCATCTCTGAAAACACCAGAGTTTTAGACAAGCGTGGGAATCTAAATATTTTGTACTAGCCAGGGCTGCGTAAAAAGATCTTTCAAAAATAGAGGTGCTGCTCTCCCAACAAGCAATACAGGTTTTATATAGCAGCAGCCTTGGGACGACAAACCTATACTGTGCTTTTAGAAATAGTTATGTTTCTAGATCATGCTCCTTCAGGAGCTAAGCTGTACAAATCTAAACACACAATTCAGGAACTTAATTCCCCTTTCTCATAAATGTTTTAATTCTATCTTCATAGGAAAAAATTAACTTCTCATACTAGTTTTCCTATGAAAAGTGAAATCCTGCATTGACAGGAACAGTCTTTAGCCAACAATGAAGTCACACACCTAACATGCTTGATTTCTAAGACATTTTGAGGCTATGATTTGATCAATATACATCTCAATGAGTAACTGTTACCAACTGATCCAAAAGAAAACCCCCAATACATTCTCTGATCATAAACCTATAAACTAATTTTATACATTAAGTAAGATTTATCTCACTAAAGTGAAGTGTGATTTATGACAATCATTATGGCACATAAACCATGGAAATCTTAAATAATAAGTGATGACTATGCTTAAAGAGAGGAGAAGAGACAGGAATAGATAAAAAGTCATTTTATCTATGACTGTATTACTAATTAAACTAAGCAGAAAATAATAAGAATAATCTGAGTTAAGTCCGTGAGCTATGAGGGTCTGTCCGTGACCAATGAGAAGAAGAATCTGGTGTAACAACCATTACTGCTGTTCACCTTAAAACCCCAGGTACCCTGATAGACGCAGTGTGTGCACTGGCAGTAAGACAGCTCTCCTGGCAAATTTCTCTGGCTTCAGGCTTATAGCACATGTGCAAATCACTACGGATTACAAAAGCAAATTGTTCCAAGATTTTCCATTTCAGAACTGCAAAGACTATAACCTGACTATAACACAAATACATGGAACAAGTGACCTAATAAGCTTTTAGCTTATATATCTGAACTCTAATAGCAAGAAATTGGAAAAAAACCAAAAATTAATTAAAAAAAA
Organism: Arenaria interpres; assembly: GCA_013399435.1. Classification (NCBI taxonomy): domain Eukaryota; kingdom Metazoa; phylum Chordata; class Aves; order Charadriiformes; family Scolopacidae; genus Arenaria; species Arenaria interpres. Next base: position 193,400 of record VXAK01024712.1, read on the forward strand.
TAAATCAAGTGTCATTAAAGAAATGAGAAATACCATGTTGCACTAAAAAATCCCTAGGTGCATTAAAAATTCCCTAGATTTGTAGCTGGAATTAATGGACATTTGTCAGTTTTTCACATAAGCTTTAGGCAGATACACCTCTGAAGAAACTATAACTTGACTGGAAACTAGTCTAATTAAGAAGTATAACTAGAACTAGGTTGGTACGAAGACCTAAAAGAATTAAAAACAATTAACCTGGAAAATGGAGTACAAAGATGCCCAAACCCAACAATCAAACTTCCTGATTCCATTCTGGACTTGGCTTAGCCACAGCTGACATTAGTCTGGTTTAGTTGATGTTTAAGTTAAAAAGAGATGATGTCCAGATTCAGTTAAAGGAGAAAGGGCATAGGGAAAAAAACTACAACAAGCAACTCCAGAAAGGTTCTAGGTCTGTATTTTCTTCAAGTTTGACTCAACCCCAGTTCTGAAACCCTTGTAACACTATGTTCTGAAAAAAGGCTTTTTGATGTATAAGCAAAGCAAAAAGAGTCATACGTATGCAAGAACTGCTTCTATTTTATCAGAATCCTAAACTACCTCTGGTAGAACTACAAAATGCTAACTTACAAAGAGTTATATTATTGTATTTTATTGTACTAGTTGAGAAATCACACAAAAACTTTTAACTCCCAAGAACAGCAGGTTGCAAAACAGTTAAGATTGGTGTCCCACGTGAACTTGATTATGCAACTAAGCAAGGAAAAATAACAGCTGTCTTAAGTTTTGGTGTTCAACCATAACATTACAAATTGTTTGATAGTTTGGTACCAATATTGGCTGCCTTCTTAATGGCTCCCGTCATATTTATAGCAAACAGTTTATCAAGCAAAGGTCTCTAAACAATGTTAGCCTCCACTGTGTGTAGAGTTTTCATCATGCTATAAAGCTTTTACTTACGCATAGTGTGTATTTTGGCGCATGACCCAAGTTGGTTTTCCCCCCTGACTATTAAGACCTGAAGGCAAAGGTTGACTTTGGTTTTTATCCTTGACAAGTACCTGATGACACTGTCTCGAAGGCCTTCACAAAACATATATACTGCATGCTTTACAAACTATAAATTGCCACCCAAAACATGTGAGTAATATACCTGGTATGAATCACTGATAAATTCCAAAACACGATCCCAACTGGGAGCTTGTATCTGTTGAGCTAGCCTGAAATGACAGTTTACAGTCTAGCTAGTGTAGAGAGCCTTGTCTCTAAATAGATGCTGCTTTAAGACGGGAATCTGAATTTCTTTTCTGAGTAGAAAAAAATAAGATGACAGAAACACACATCATATTCTTGCAACACAAGTGAAGGGAAAATCTCGCATTTTTTAAAAAGTCTTTTAAAATTTGCAATTGTTTGACTCAGGACATGCTATTTACTAAATTATAAGTAGGTAAGCAGATACTGATGATCTATTAAATAGACAATTTATGCTGGAACATACAGAATATCAGAGTTCTTAATGAGGAAGGATGAACTCTTGCTGTGTGTTTTGGGCAAAATCTATGGAAGTGGCTGAATAGCAGTAAGTTATTTCCTACTCTGTTCTATATTGAAATAATTTAATTTTTGGTTCTGTCCATCTTGGGATACAACATACAATAACAATATGCTGCTCTGTTGCATGCTCTCTGAACCTGAACTTAATGTAACTAATTCATAACTTCCTGGTCGCATGCATAGGCTAGTATGATTTTTATTTTATTTTATTTTTTAAAATGCATTGTGGTTGTCTCAGAGAATGGGAAATGCACTCAGTTTCTCCAAAACAATCACATTTTATACATAAGCACTTCTTCTATGAAGATTTAGAAATTAGGTACTATTACTCCCTGAAGGAGGTTATTAGAGCTGTACAGTAGTTGAAAAAGTCTTATTCATAGAAAACTAAATTTAGAAGTATTAAAATACAAATGTTTTAAAGATAAAGAATTCAATGAAGGCGTATTTTCCACAACCAAACCAAGGAAGTGTAAGTTCCTTGCATTTTTGAAGACACTAAACACAGATATTAATGTTCACAAAAGGGAGAATGCAAAATCCAAAAGTGTTCTGGCTAATTCTTGTAGTTCCAATCTTATAAATACAAGAAAAATAGGTCTTAAATGTAACTGACTTTGTGGAAAATTATACAGCAATAATGCTTTATCATTTCAGATATTCAAGTCTGGGCAACATTGAAAGAACTACAAATAGTGAGAAATATTAAATGATAACTCTAGAGAAATTATTTTCAGTTTTTAAAGAGACTGTAGCTCCAGCTAATCAAGATATTGAGAGGATGGTGGAGGGAAAGGGTATTAACTACATGCTTAGGAAATTAACTCTCATACAAAACCTGTCTTAACTTATTCTTAAATTAAATAGTCTAGATAAATTCAGCTTTACAACCATTGGCTTCAGAAACCAGTTTTGGGACTTCTGCCCAACTTTTGCTTCCCTTCACAATAGTAAATCATTGGCAGAGCCTGGTTTTCAACTCTGTATCATCACAAGGTGGAGGCATTTCTTTTATGTCTAGCCTGCTTTCTCCCATAGCAGCAAAAGATGGAAGACTACACAGAAAGCAGTATTTGGCTATTGAGCCTTCCCTCTCCGAAGTTTCTTTTTTCTTGTTGGAGAAAAAAAGAAATAGCAGAAACCACAGAACTGCACCACAGTCTTTATTTATTTATTTTTATTAACTCCAGGTCATTCTCCCCTTAGCTTATTCTAGTCTCCTTCATTAAAAATGGGGTGAGATTACCTACCTCTGCCCAAGGGCTGGAGAAAACTGGCACCCTAGGGAAAGGAACAATGTTATGCTTTTAAAAATCAGCTTTACGTTCTCCAAACTCTTGGATTCTGTAAATGGAGGAAGTCAGAGAAGCCCTCAGGTAAATCATGGTTCTGATGGGCTACCTCCCTTGCACAGGCACCCGAACTTCAAAACTGCAATATGCAGACACCTCCACTCTTAACCCCTATGATCACTATCTTTGTAGAAATACATTTTCATTTGTAATAGACAAATTGCCATCTTTTACAATGGTAAATGTTACTAAAAATAATAATAACCTAACACTAGAGCTCTAAAGCTATTTCTGCCAGAAAGGGGACCAAGGAAGTGAAGCTTCTAGCCTCAAACTTCAAAACAACACTAAGTTTGGTGAGAAAGATCTTGGGTTTGTAGACATCATTAACTTCTGAGACAGGATCTCCTTTTGATTTTAATATCTATTTACTTGTTTAAAAAAACCCCACAAAATACAGAGACTGTTATGATTCCTTTTTTCAAGTTTCTTTTAAAGATGCCATGAACAAGAAACATGATAGGTGTGTGATGGATTAAAAATTAGTTTCTAAAAGTAAAACAATTACTTAAAATGTACTAGCGAAAAATATTTATGAGTGAACAAGTCAAAAAAATAAAATTCAGATGTTCAAAAATATTTTATTGCCATGAGATGACTTACTTATATAAGAGGTGCGAAGCTTTTTCACAGACTCTGAATATAAGTTAGAAAGGCCGCACATGCAAGAAGCCACAGTCAGCATACCTTTATGAAGCAATGAGAAAAGGAAAGACGGAGACACTAACAGTACATTTGAGACAGAAAAGCCAGCAGAATAACTTGTATAACCAGGTTTATAAAATGCTCTTGCCATGCAGACCCTTAATATTAAAATGTAAGATGAAAAAAAAAAAAAAGATTTCATGTAACAGTTACATTTATGAGCAGAAAACAACTTAATTCATGAACATTGAGACAGTTGTAACTCAGAGTTATGTGGATCCAATACACCAACAACAGCCAAGAAAACAAAGCAAGTAATGTTTAACACTTCAAAAAACCAGTTTATAATCAAAATGTACTAATCAGAATTTAACTCCCAAGAGAAGTTAACACAGTCAACCAGTAAAGTTATTTCTCTCTTTGAAAGTTTTTTGTTTTTTTTTTAAGTTTACTTATAAGAAGAAAATATTTTATCTGACAGGGTGTCAGATAAACTGTGTATGTTCTGTGTTAATGACTCTTATACCGGTTTCCTCAGTTGAAATAAACTAACCGGTGCTAACTAGATCTCTCTCAAATGTTTTAGAGCATCCATTTCAATTTGAATAAAATATTACCTAGAGAACTTACCTGGACTTTATTCTAGATTTCAAAATAAAGCAACAAACACTAGAACATGAGGGTTTTTTGAACAGTTTATTTCCTATTGAAAAATAATCATTTGGGGCAGCAGAAACATTGTTTATTGTTCTGTCTTTAGCAAAAGAATGCCTTCCAAATTAGCTTAAAAGTATCCACTACATAACAAGGAGAAGAAAATAACTTAATATTTTTAAGTTTTCCCTTCGGCAATAAGAAGTTTGGAATTTTGCCTGAAAAGTCTATTTACAGCTGAGGAGGAAAGTAACACCCTTGCTCACTATATTTTAATTTTACTGGTTCATATTTAGAAGTTTGTTTCATTTAAATCAAAGGCTTTCTCTCAAGCATAACATAACAGCATACACAATGTAATATGCTTTAGCCTATCAGGGACATTTCTAGTAAAGGTTTAAAATAGGAAGCCAAAATGTCACAGCAGATACACTGGCTGTCTGCAAACGTTAATGAGTTCATACATGCATGTGATATGGGTACTAGGTTTATCAGAAATACCAGGATACTTCTACTTCTTCATCCCATATTAAGTTAAAATCTTGTAAACTGCATATAAGCACAATGGATCTATCTGATCGCATGGATAACATTCTCCCATCTGCTTTATCTTAAAACATACATGACACTGAAAAATGAATAATGATATCAAGCATCAGTAGATTCCACTAAGCAACAGTTTTGAAGGAAACATGAAGTGACAAACCTGGAACATCAACATTAGGGATAGATCAAGAAGGATGAAACCACAATATAGAAAGATACACTTTAATTCAAAGAATACACACTAGTAGCCTAGATAAGCTCAGAAGAAAGGCACAGTTGGCTAAAACAAGTCTTGGATTACTCACCTCCAGACGGTTGCCGACTTTTTCGGGGAGATCGTGGCTCCCTGCGATATGGATCATTGGAGCCATACAGTTCAATAGTGCCTAGGTTCAAGAGCACTGTCTTCTGGAGGTAATCAACCATGGCAATACCATTACAGTTTCCAAAAACTACTCTGGAAAAGGAAGTGGAAGGAAAGATAGTGCTAATCAAGTGTTGGTAAAATTTCATATCAGTACTTGTGTCTGTTCAGAATTTTAAGACTTCCTAATTTTTCTAACTACCCTAAATTAAATATATTTATAAAATAATTAAACAATACTGCATCCTAAATATTGTTCTCTTGTCAAAAAATGTGACACTGAGAACAGATCACCCTCACTGTACTTGCCAACCTAACAGAGCCTTACAGTGCCAGGTGAGGAAATGTGATGTTGATTTGCTTCTGATGTTAGCATCTTCAGGATCTGCCATCACCCAAAAGGAATTATCTTTTAAGCGCAGGAGACTGATTGCCTCTCCTGTTGCTGTGCAGCTCATGTAAACACACATGAACATTTAATTTTTAATAGATATTTTTAAACAACTTTAACAGAATAACGAGAAAAACTGTGTAGAATATACTTACAGGCCGTATGCTGAGTTGATTGCTAAGCTGGTTATCTGTTGAGGAGGTTCTCCACTCACCCACACTAGCTGAATAACTAGCTCGATTTGGTAGCCTGGAGACTGCTTGAGAGGAGAATTTTTAACTCTGAAAAGTAAAACAAAACATAGTGTCTTTTTATGATTCTCCACATTCTCCGTTTTTTCCTTATGGGCTCAGAGTTCATTAAATTCTACACCACAGTGGACTTCACAAGCTGGAAAATTGCAAAGAATCAACACAAACACACAAAAACAACTTGAAAAAAACCACACTGGAACGGGTCATTTGTTTCTTCTTAAGGGCTCTCTTGATTCATCACCTATTTGAAAAATAATTGAGCAATGATCACAGGTATTTCACTTCTCCATTCTGCACAGCAAGGCTTAACAGCACTAAAATGCTGTACTGACTTGAATAAAGGTGTTCAGTGTCTAAAAGGAAGGTATTACCAGTTCTTTTCAGAGCACCCAAAAGAACTCCGATTTAGATAATGAAAAAGGATGAGGGGTGCATGTGGAAGAAGTGTACTGAAAATGTAAAGGGAAGCACAATGTATCAAGACAAGTGCAAACAAAAAGCTGATTCAGTTCCTGAATTCCCCTTATTTTACCCATTTATTCTCATTAATGCATACTTTGGTTTGGCAATATTTTATAAAAATTCTCAGTTTTCCCACTTTTTCTACTACTGTGTCCAGTTTTCTTTAGAACTTATTGACTGTAGAAAGAGACTTCTGTAACTCAGTACAACCAATGAGACATGAAAATGACAAGCCAGAGAAAATAACACCATCAGAATTAGTTATTTTCTGGACGGATGCATGCAGAATTAAAATCCAAATTAAGAACTTAAAACTTCAGAACACAGAAAGTATATACATATTTTAACTTTATATCTGAAAATGAAGTTCAATGTATGTTCTGTAAGGGAAAGGAGATGGTCTAGTGACCTCATAATGCACTCTTATAGAAGAGCAAAAAAGACTGTCTTGTTCTAATCTTCATTTCTCAAATAAGTAAAAGTTCACTCATAAAGAACCTTAAGGAAAACAACTCCCAATTTAAAAAAAAAAAAATCTCAAAATTGGGCAAAGATCTAGACTGCAAGCACTACAAGGCATCATGCAAAATGAAGATCCATGAGAATGGGACATTTGTTTCCTGTTCCCAAAATACAAAATAGTTCCCTAGAGAGTTATGAAAAAAACACCAAACCTATAAACCTAAAAAGAGTTACCTCTCCATTATTTGTAAGCATCTGCATTGCTTTTGATTTGGCTCAAAAAAAAAATATCTAAGGCTCTGGAAAACTAACAGGTGAAATCTATTTAGACATACTTAAACCTAAATTTAAGGAAAACACTAAGCTGTCTATTCATTTCAATGGACAATAAGATTTCAAAGTAA
>VXAK01024713.1:0-42257 GCA_013399435.1 Arenaria interpres
GTTAATGGACAAAAACGCTACAATATATATATTTATAGATGTAGTTATACCCATGTGGTGGGTTAACTTGTCTATCTCTACTTTCCATTCCATCTGCTCTTCCTCTTCCTCCAAAGAAAGTATAAAATACACTATACTGTAGTATGGACACTATACACTGATTCAACTAGAAAAGTCAGGCTAAAAACAAACAGAATGGTTCTTACAGCTTTAAATCTGCAGCTGTAACATAAATTCTGCCTGAGGTAAGAATCGTATCGGGAGAGAGGAGAACATCTGATCTATAGGATTGCAGTGGAAATCCTCACCCAAGAACTGAGGCTATTTATTGTCACCAGCTCTTTCATCTAAGAATGGATCGACTCAGGAATTTGTACATCCACACTGTGAACAAGATCATGGAACCTATTAGGTTAAAATAAATCCAGGGTGGAGGGAAATACAATTTTCATAAATTTCTCCCCCCAAAAAGTGCTCAGCCTGAAGAAGCAGGATAGCACAGGATGAGAATGAGCAGTCAGTGTCAAGGGAGCCTGAAGTGCTGGCAATGCTGGTTACTTTCATGATCAAGACAGATGTAAAAAAATTGATGTGGATGGTCTGCTCATGAACAGTTATTGATCAGGAAGAAGCTCTTTATAGAGAAACATTTATCTTTTGCCAGAGATCCCTAGGAAAGTCATGTTAGCTCCCTGTAGCCACAACCTCCAAGCTGAAAACCCTAATCTAAAACATTAATACATCAATAATAGAGTATTTTAGCTATAAAATAAAGGTAGCTTTTAAAATTCCCATCTCTGTTCTTAAAATGTGTCTTCTTTTGAGAAGTAATCAGTTTTTTCTAAGTTCAGAAATCATCAGTACTTACAGGCAAGCAATGCCACTCTCTCAGAAAATCCTTCTATATAACTTGCGTGATTGCCATAATCATCTTTCCTACCATTTTTAACTTTTAGATTTAAAGGATAAAATTGATAATAAAACCTTGAGCTCAGGAATAGCATGACTATTCTTGTGAAGCACTGAGTATCTTTACTTCTCAGGAAGGTCAATGAGAGCTCAGAGTTAGAAACATCTAATTGGTAAATAAAATTTCTATTTTATAGAAAGAGTCAAATCCTGGAGCAAAAGGTACATATTTAGCAGAAAATATATGTCGTTTTTGAAACAAAATATTTAAACATATGAATTTGACAGACCTGGAAAAATATAATAAACAATTTTTACTTCATAGAGCATTAAATTTAATTTAAAAAAAAAAGAAAAAAGGCAAAAAATCCACAACCAAACACCAAACTTAAATTACTTATGCCATTGTTATTCAACAAACATTAAATTTTTATCAGAATTTTTTTCAATATCGACATAATCCTGCAAAACATTTCAGNATAATCCTGCAAAACATTTCAGTTTCATTACAAGAACATTTGAATGGAAAATCGTTTCATAGAAAATTAATTGATGATCTGTGCTTCTCCCATGAAATGGTTATACCACTCAAGTCAACTTTGACTACCCCTTAAGAATTTTCATACTCCATGAATACTCCAATGTTAGAAACAAGGTATAAATTAGAAAAAAAATGTTAGTAAGCTATTTGAATTTAAACCTTCAATAATTACTCAGTGTATTGCCCTACATATAAATCTTCAATGTTATTTGACTACTGTCATTCTAATTTTTCTATCTGGTCAGATGCTATTTTCCATTTGCACAGTAAAATATAATCCAGAAGAAAGCAACTTGGAAGATGCTTCACATGAGAATTATTGGTCTAATCAGCTTGTGTAAAAGTGATTTATAGATGCTCCATGTTAGAAGAGAGTCTATTAGGATACTGGCGGCTCAAGAGAAAGATACTTCAGCTGAATATGATTCTGTAACTTTTCTTTCAGCCATTATAGAATGCAGGACTTCATGACTCTCATGACACAGACACCTTAACAGTAGGTCAACGATATTGCCTGTCGCCCATTTATTCTTATGCTTTAGTCTGAAGAAACTGTGATTTCCATCTTTTCTGTAACTGAAGACAGAGCAAAAAAGGAATGACTGTCCTGCAGTTGATTTTCATAGGAAACTTGTAATTTAGAAGTGATATTTACAATTGCTCTTAATATTGTTTGTTATCTAACATTAACGTCATATGAGAAGAACCTAGCATCTAATTGAAAGCACAGAACACCTAGTTTATTTTTACAATTAAACCATACAGGCATTCCAACCAGACATATTGGTACAGGTGATCATGATAATTTTCATGTTTACAAGAAGAATAACTGACCTGATACAAGACAAAGAGTGGAGCAGTCCTCAGAAATATCTTCAGCACCAGAATCAGAACCAGAAAGCAATACCCGCTGCCCTTCTGAGAAAGATAACAAGAAAACCAGCTAGAGCCACAGCCATTGCATTCAGCAGTTTTTTCTTTAAAGGTTTCCTGTATTAATCCTTCCTTCCAGTCTTTATAGGCAATATGTATACATACATGTATAATCGGTGATGCAGAGATATCAGCATCAAAACATCAGCAGTACCTTACAGCACTCTCCTACCTGTATTACTGCTTTTGACATTGCTCAGTCTCTAACTATCCCAAAGTCTCAGCTATGCACACCCAGACCTATTTCTTCATACCTGCTAGAAGATACCACCACGAGTCTAAGAAATCAGGAGGATAGAGTGGCTTGGGTTTGTGGGCTGGAAAGAGAAGAGTCTGAAACTGAAAAAAAATGAAATAGATGGAAACTTCCAGAATAAAAAACAAAGATTAACTTTTGACACCTGAATTCAGTTAAAAAATAAGGGCAATCCTGATAATTTACTTATCGACCCTATATTTTTCTAGTCTCTCTGCTACAAAGCCAGGAATGTAGACTCCATCTGTCCCTGGCGGATTTTCGGAGTCAGGCTACACAGGTTTGAAGACGGGTCTCAAATCTCCCCTGAGCCTTTCACAACACCCTGGAGACAGGACTCGGGAGTTGAGAACTTACCTCGTACTGACCTGTAACTCAGTTCTCATGGCTTAGAAAGCCAAGAGATCAATTAATCTGTAAACTAACAAAATCCAGAAACAATGTTCCTTATAAGCAGTCTTACAGGCAAACTGGTAAGGATTCAGAGGGTGAGCTGTCAAGAAATTTAGCTGGTCAAAAAGTTCCCAATCAAAATATAAGTAGGATAAGAAATTTGTCAAAGGCAACATGTTTTGACAAACTCACATTTTATGATGGGAAAGATTTTCATCAGGAGCTTTTCCAGCTCTCTCTAATATTGTACTAATTCAATTTACTTCTACTTATCTCTCCTATATACTATGCAATGATCTTTCAAGAAGCTGACCTTCCCCCAAACAATCTGATCCGAACGAGGTATTTTTTACCAGATGCAAATCAGTGTGCAACTGTGGAGACAATTCTTCTAGTCCACCTCTTTCATCCATGCTCTTCCGCAGGTGATAGCTTAGACATATGACCAGAACTTAATGAATTGTATTACAGCTTATTCCAACTGTAATATTTTCTGGGAGTCCAGAAGCCTTCTCCACCATATGATAGATTCATAACTGCAAGGTTATATGCTATGACACTTCTAGTAGCAACATGTTAATGAAACTGAGGAATGTTATGGAAATATTTTTCTTTTTTTGGCTACATTTCAATTAGTTTAGTTTTATTAAAATAAAAATCAAGAGGCTTACCTTTAAGGAGCTATTCTTCATATTAAAATCATGCTAAAGAGAATTTCACTGAATCACCACAATATTTGTAGTACTTACCTAGTTTGACATCCTTTATTGTTTTTTTCATCACTCAGTGTAAATCCAAAAGATAAGTGGCTGAGATCATACCTTCTAATAATCTTCCATTATTTATTACTTAGGACAGACTTTTTGATGAATTAGTCTATAACTTGCATCCCGTGAATACACTTGCAATCCAGGCTGCAGCTGTTAAAATTTTTCTTGGAAGATTAGACTCTTCCAGGAGAGTTGAAGAGAAAGGAATAGAAGATTCAGTGCTAGAGGATATTCTTTCTGGCCAGACTGCTACATAATGCTAACTGTGAATTTATGCTGGAGTCTGGAGGAAAGTGAAATAGCTAAGGGAAAACTAGCAGAAAGCTGGACAATATTTTAATGTCTTTTTTCTTTGGATTATGAAAAGTTCAATATTTGAAAAATATGAATGAAACTATTTTATTTCTACTAATTGAAAATATTGTGAAATGACTACCATATGCATTGAGTTATAACAATTCCAAAGTGTTTAAACCCAAATAGAATAATATTTGATACTGCCAGTGGCTTAGTCATAGAACATAAGAAAAAGTGAAGTTCAGATGAAAAGACATTCATTTCTTGAAGGTAACAACCCTTACCCTATGAAATAATCTTTGAAGTCAAGGGTAGTATCCTTCTTATCTGGACTGTTGAGATCTAGACAACTAGGCAATGCTGACAGTGAATAACTGGAACAAGCTCAATTATATTTTCTGTGTTTCCCTCATCCTACTATAATGTACTCCATCAGGGCAAATACCTTCCTACAAGCAGCAATTGTTATAAAACCTAGTGTTAGGTAGATAGTTACCCTAGAGCTCACTCTGTCATGGATTGTCTAACCAGGGAAGAGTTATTTCTCCAAGTGGCCAAGTTATGTGGATTCTGCTGAAACTCATCAATCTTCATCAAAGGGCTATTTCTTTCAGAAATCTGGCTAAAACCAAACTTATTCAGAAACAGATGGCTTGGAATGAGGGTACTAAGGAATTTTTTATTCTCATGAAAACACTTTGGAAGGCCATCCAGTCGCCAGGAATAGGTGATGAAGTCATATATGAATAATGGGAATTGTTATCATATCAGGTAGCACAAAAAATCAGAGCATTAGGCTGGAGGCTGAGTAATCACATAGGTTCGTTCAGGCTCCTGTCTTCAGTAGTTACATTTCAGTTATGCTAGTTGAACGACATATTAATTGACCAGTTGTAGAAAATGCAACCCAAAGACTTTGAGCAGAGGCTTGTAAATCTTATATGGAGAAGCAGCAGCAAAAGATTTAACAACACTGGACAAAGAAGATGTCACATGAAAATCGGTGACGGCTAAAGCATTTTTCTGGGAATAGGTAAGAAGCAAAGATCATGAGCATTACCTGGAAATACAGAGCACTGAGCAAGTTGTTCATTGTCTTTCCATTCGTGATACTTCCAGTGAAATTAGGGTGTATCCATCTTCCTTTAACTGAAAACAGTTTCATCAAAGAAGCACTTAACTCCATCATTAAGCTTCTCTTCCTGATATTATATTATTATTGGTAGTATTATTAACAACAGTAATATTTTTGCAAGAGTACTCTGCTTTCTGTATACACCACACTATGCTGAACATCCTTCTCTGGCTCTGTACATTCTGGATATTCAGCACACCTGCCTTTCCCATGGCAGCTGGTGAGTGAGATAACTTTTCTTCCACTATGGTACAATTTAATTCATTATTTCATGCCTTTCAGATTGGAAAAAGTACCTCAGGAAAATAAGGTTGCCTTAAGTAACCAGACTCCATATGTCTAGCACCTACATGCAATGCAGGATCATAACCTATGCAAGTGCCAAAACCAGTCAGCAAAAACATCAGAAACTGAGTTTGATGCAGAGCAATGCCAGATCTGACAATAAAACCGCAAGTAATATATAACCTTATCAGCAGTGAAGCATTCAGTAGTTTACATCATCCAGAGCTGGCTGAGTGCAACTTTAGGAAGAAGCCTAGTATTTTAGCAATTTTCGATCACTGTTAATTTCCCTATCCTCGTCTGCTATTGGTTTTTCTTTGCTTGGTGTGCCTTCTTCTCAGCATACCTGCATTCACTGACAGTCCTGTGCAACTCCCCGCAATCCTCTCAAACGTGACATCAGGGCTCTCTTAGTAGTTATGATTAGCTGTCTATCTGCTCATACAATTTTGTGCAATTTTATTGTGACAGGTAGAGAAGGTTTGGAGCAGAAACCTGTAGGATTTAACACTAATCCGATCAACGCTGACTGACCTATCTTGTACAATGAATAAGGTGGTGTTGCAGGAAACAGTGCTGAACAGGATGCAAGGTTTCCCTGCCCATGGCATCTGCGCATTGGTCATGTTTCTAACATTTTGGGCACCAATGAGCCCTTTTAGAATGTTGTCCTTTTAAAACTGTAGATTTTGCTGGTATTTATACATTTGCCATTCCTTTTCTTTACAGAGCCTTAAGTTTCTGAGTTCCTCAGGAAAAGCACTGGCTACAGAAGGGTTTACTGCAAACTGGACTGTCACTAGTATTTCGGTCCTGTTAATTATTATTCTTCTACTGTAGGCAGGGTTAAACCACCCAAATGAAACCAAATAGGGTTTACCAGAACAGCTGGACAGTTCTTCCTTAGTCACAATATGTTTAAAACTCAAAATACACTGGCATTTAAACAGTACAAAAGCAAGACTTTACTAATTATTGAACAATTGACAAATAAACTCCCAAGTGGGTGGATCAGTGGGCAATCCTCACTACCACCTTTGACTTTCAGTCATTCTACACCTTTTCTAAGAGTGTCCTGTATGTGAGACATCAAGTTCTGTTTTGTCAAAAAAAACTTCCTTTCGGCAGATATATCTATGTTAATACTGCGAGACGCCTCTAGAAATACCTCGAAAGAGCTTGGATCATTTCTCATAGACAAAACTGAACTTGATTCTCAGTATATTTGTGCCGTGAGATTTAATGAATCAAAGTGGATCACAGGACTAGTTAGAATCAAAACTAGCTTCACATCTCCTCATTGTGAAATACAAAAAGCAGTTTCCCCTGTGCTCCCAACAATGAACTAGATAAGCACCTTTCTAAAGAACAGACATAATTCAAATATAGGTAGATGAAGACCTTGTCTAAATGGGAAGGGAAGGGAGAAAAAACTCAGCAGTTGCCAGTGTCCTTCACAGAGCTGGTCTTTGCTATGCTCAGCACTGAGGAGGCGCTTGTCCCTTGGACAACATCCCTTGGACTCTTCTCTCTTATTAGTGACCAGCATAGATACAATATTCAATACAACTACTCATTTAATTTTTTTGATTGTTTGTTGAATAACTGTAAGTATGAACGTCCAATCAGGCTGATACATGGAAGATTCCTTGTAGTTTTTCCAGCAGAAAATGAAAATACATCAGTAATTCTTCTGTAACATCTTCCTAACCTAAGACTCCAAGCAAACCTCACTCAACAACTCCAACTGAACGTTAACGATCAGACACTCAGCAAGCAGACAATCTGTCAGAAGAAATGACTTTGCATGTTTGTGACTGGCTAAAAGATTGTTGCCGGCTATGAAAGAAGGATGTGGTAGCAATGATTCAAGAAGATTATCATTTTCAGGCTTAATATTATCATGTAATGCATTCTATTGAAAACAAATCATGACTAGTATCAAAGCAGACCTCAAAAGCTGAGACTAACACAAAACTCCTTTAATGTTGGACTACTGAGATGCATCTGTGGGAAAGGTGATGACTGGATTATTTTTTCCATGGATAGATATCATATATATTTCTGTGACTCAGGGTGGCAAAGCTGATAAATATTTTATCAGAATTACAAAAACCAAATCTCAGAAGACCTGACTTTAAGAAGAGGCAAGTATATGGCAAGTAATAATGGTGGAGGAGAAGACAAAAGGAAAAAGGAAGCAATGAGAGCAGCACCAGGTGAGAGCTGTGCCTAATGCACCTATGGAACAGAACACGGCAGTCAAAATGCAACCATTGTACAATAAAACAAAGCTTTGAGGTAAAAAACTGTTTCATCTCTTCAGGAAGGATGTGAAATTAGATGTTGTTGGAAGCAATAGAAACATGATAGAAATAAGCATCATCAGTGGAACACAAACTGCAGAGGGAAAAGCTTTGCATAAATGTAAAGGTAGCAAGGTGGAATTGTCTAACGTTATATGACAGTCTATAAAAAAGAGAAGAAGGCGGAGTGCATAATAGTCTGCTCATTTGATCATCCTTTACAGAAGACTGATGAAATAGACTCCAGTAGACAATTCTCAGGAGCAAGGCTGTCAAGCTGTTACACAAGAAAGAGAAAGGCACATTCATCCAGAACTTTACCCCTTCCTGGTTAAAACACTCTCTGGAGCTGAGGGCTGAAATCCCATGGGCCCAGAGAACCAAAACTGCAAGCTGAAACGCTGCTGTCTAAAGTCTCTTGGGAGAAAATCCAAAAGGAAAAAGAAATATTTTAACCATAAGGAAAATATAAATTGATGCTTCCAATGAGAAGGTTTCTAGTCATCAGATCTTCAAATCAAAAGCCGTGACAAAAATGTCATCTGAATTTTCAGGGTTTTCATTCTTATATCAACTGTCCTTGCATCTTCGTCTCCCCTCCCCTCTGAGATATTAATTTTACTGCACAGTGAATTTGGTGGTTAAAAAGCAAACAGAATATTTTCTTTCCTGAAATCAAATCACCTTAAAAACTGCTGCCTTCTTGGGGCGGGGTGTGTGTGTGTGTCTGTGTGTGTGTGCTTTTAAAAGATTCTCTTTCCAAAGTTTCACTTTGGATTAAATTTACCCCACAGTTTTTCTGTTGGATTAGCTAAATGTAGGAGGCAAATAGCATGTGAAAAGGGGTTAACCACTATCACTTGATAGTGATAAATTACTTCAGCGTTAGGAGGAGAAATGATTGAGATAACAGCCATTTCAGTCTCTGTGGCATTAACAAGGCAGCTTTTACAAGGGACTAGCTCGAAATAAATTCAAATAAACATGATAAAAAATTAATTCCATTAAAAATAATGTTCCAAGTAACTGTCACACCTTGAGATTTGGGCTATAATCTAAGTATTCCCTTAGAGATCCTTTCTCCTCTGCAAACCACATGAAAAATCATGGTGTCAGTTAATGTTGTTTTTTACCTGTAAAATATTTTATTGTTAGTTAGGTAGCATGTAATGTATACTGTAATTTAGTTCACATGGTAGCGACTATTCAGTTCTTTTCAAATTGCAAAGACTCATTACCATGAAGTTAATGAAATACAAGCAGCTAGACCAGACTCCAAAATTGATTGATCCGTATTCTCTTCCATTCTGGAGTCAACAGGAATTTTCTCAGCAGCATCAGCAAGAAGCAGATAGTTGGTGATCAGATTTTCCATGAGATTAGATGGCTGTCTTAGTGACAATGAACCTGTTCTGAAAGCAGAATTCAGAGAACATGTCAGCAAAAGTGGAAATTTGGGAGGGGGGGGAATTTCCCTTGTCTCCAGCATAGAAAGTATTAGCATAATTCCTCAAGTGCACGCTATCTAAGATACCTGTGAGTTATTTATTAATAGTTAAAGAAGTTACTTGGCACCCAGCATCAAATATGATTCTTGAAAAGGGCTGACAGCAGAATACATTTGGTAACTAGAGACATACCTAAACTTTGCCAAGAGAAATACTGAACTAAATGTGCACTCACTGAACGAGAGAGTGTCTTTTTTAAGTTGAAGTCCTTGTTTACAGTTTCCTTTTTTATCTTGTCTTATTTCTCTAAATTTAGATTGATAATAGTAGCACCAGAAATAAGGTAAATCGGACTAAAGAAGAGTTTTGCTTATTGCACCATTCAAAGCTTATCTCTTTCTGCACCATTTTCTTTATATTGTAATAGAAAACTACCCTTGTGATATCCTAAGACCTTAACTTGTTTATATTTTGTTCATTTTCTTTAGTTTAACGAGGTGATAAATAAATGAATTTCTCAGGGAATGAGGGACTGTCAGGGCTAGAAACTGAAGTTTTCTGTTCATTCATAGGCCAGGTATAGATGCTGACAGGTACAGTGCAAATACGTCAGTCAGTGATCAAGAAGTCAGCCTGAGGAAACAAGACTGTTAAGTGGTTGTTATTAGTGTAACTCCTTGCTGCTTCACATTTGTGACCTTTCCTGAGCTGAGATCGTCAATGCTATCAACCCATGGTCAAGTATGCGGAATCCAGGCAGGCAAATCTACGATAAGGATTGATGAGTAGACTGTTCTCTCACAAACCTCCTCTCTTCTAATGTATTTTCCATATGAAATAAAAAAATAGGATGAAATCTGATATCTGTGACATACATAGTAATTCATATAAAACTGATGGCATGGTAAAATCACTTGGGCAGAGAGAGCAGTCTCTGGAGCACCCTGAGCAGAAGCGCGCTGCACTGCTATTTAGATCCTCTCCCTTTGGCTGCCTCTCAGACAGACGGCTTCTCAATCAACCTGTAGGCTATTTATCTGGGCATACTTGGTAGGGAATTAATCTACCTGGCATGCTTGGACATGCGCGGTCTCATTCACTCTTAAGGGTACCCTCCAGCATGTCTGCACCCATGCTTACAAGATCATTGTCTAGTCTTGATGATGGTTTTGACTTCTGGAACGGCCATCAAACAGCAATACAGATAGTCTTTTGGAGTCCATCACTACTGAAGAACCTTGGAAGTATTCCTGCTAACAAACTAGCAGATGATCAAGAATCTTGAGATTTTCATGTGAGTCAATGCAAGTATCAAGATCTATTGTGTATAATATGGCAAAGGAGAACAACTCAGGAAGTTTCACAAGATTTACCCAGCTTTCAGATACTGGGAAAATGCTTTAAAAACTTCTGAAGCATCATCACTGATGTCAAAGGTCAATATTTTCAAATGACATTCTCACAAATCAAATCAAATAGTCTATTTATTTTACTGTGACATCCAAAATTTTTTCAAAGTTATTTTTGCAAGTCTACAGACAGTAGATTGCATTTCATTTGTAACTGCCCTTTTGCTGCTGAAGAAAGGAGATCCAAATTAGGGGAAATGTGTATGCAGAAGCATAAACACACACACTATTCATCTTTGTACATTCCTCTAAACATTTTTTTGCCTCTTCCCTAAAAATTAGCAGTCATTAGAGCTGCATGTGAAACAAATCCAACTATTGATGAAAATTTGTCATTTTATTTTATATTTTAAAATAATAAAAAAAGAGAGAATATTTGGAAATTTGGACAATAGCAGTCATATGGCCATTTTTGCAGGACTGGGAATAGACATGCTACTTAGGATATTGCTAACACATTTTAGGAGAGAAAGGGAGAAAAAATCATAATTAGATCTTTTAATATGAAGTCATAATTCTTTCAAATCTGTTTTATTCTACAAACACTATAATTTACAGTAGCAATTCTCTACTAATCAGGTGTTGTTATTGTAGTGTTCTGTTTTACCAGGACACTTTAGTGTTAAAAATTATAAAATATGTCAGTCAGTTTTGAGTGTAGTGCAATTATTTTTATGGCCGATAAACTGAATGAATAACTCCCTGTGTGCAAAATAGGCAGAGCAGGTTTGAACAGTCCTGGGTCTGCTTTTGATTTACATGTCTATACAAAGATGTGCAACTCAGAAAATATGATATTACTGCACAATAAAACAATTGGATTAGAAGTGATCCTACTGAATACTTTTGCTATCTTCCACATAACATTGCAGTTGCAAAAATATGTACACATATTAGGTCAAACCCTGTGTTCATTGAAATACAGCTATTAAGGTGTCTTTTTTAAGATAAACTGATGAGATTACGAAGATTCTCGTAAAGATAACAAAAAGGTGGTGTGCTATGATTCGTCTTGACGTCATTAAAAACAATGTGGGCAGATAACTTTTAGTTGGCACCAAAATCACTAAAACTAAAGATAAAGAATCCTTGAATGACAAGAGGCAACATCCCCTTTCCTGAACCAGGATTATCCTACAGAGGCCCAAGAAAACTCCAGGGTAAAGGTAAGGAAGGAACAGTTTTAGTGCAACATCCCTTAATTGTATACAGATGTTTACTAAGAAATCTAGCTATATCATCTGCACTGCAGAGAAAAACAGGGATTTTATTCCTCTGTCTGTTATCAATTAAATCATCAAAACAAAATTATCATTCAAATTACAATGTATCATTTCACTTTTAGAATGTATAGGGAGGAGGCAATCTATGAAGCAGAAATCTGCTAACCATCAAAGCAACAAAGAAACATTAAAGTTCAATGGACAGTTTGTTCATGCATGTTTTAATCTAGTTTTTTTAAAAATGGAAACCACGTTCACGTGGTCAAAATAACACTTGCGTCAAAGAAGCCTTTGAGGTTCAACCCAGTGAGACAGTCTTTTTTTTTCTTTCTTTCTTTCCCTTTATTTTTTTTTTTTTATTATTTTTTTACAAAACCCCAAAATGTTTTCATGAGGGGAATATGATCCTCAGAGATGCCAAGGTGGCACTGCTAGAGTTTCTGTGTGGGAAAATATCTGCTGTGAGGGAAGTTTGGCATAAGCATAGAATATCAAATGCTTTACTTCTAACTGTATTCCTTTGGAAAATGGTTGCAACTGGGAACTGCTTTCTATTAATACTTACATTCTATTGTCTTCCACCATACATGTGTTATACTTACCCAGTGTTACCTTTTATGATATCTATGTTTTGAAGTATTCATCTGACTTTAGGAAAGGGATGTATTCCAATCATTACATTTTACTGTACATACCTCTTGCATAAATTAATAAAATGCCAGGTAAGTAGTTTCCTTATTGTTTTTAAGCTGGAAAAACTGTAAAACCAATAATGACACACATTTTTAAAGAAAACAGATACCTCTTTTCTATGGGAACAAGTATGTTGGTATGAAAAATTAAGATCCACCTGAGATGTCAGACAGGATCCCTGGGTGCTTCTGTTTTTTCCACTGGCAGTTATTTTCAGAAACTATTCCCTATAAAGATATCAATATTTTTTCTTGCTGTGAAATTTAAAACCTTTTTTCCTTCTAAAATTGAGCAACAGATATGCCACTGTACTCCCTGATGCAATCATTACCTGGGACAAAGGGTCATATTCATAAAAAAGGTTTCTGTGGTCAGGACCCTTTAATACTTCCCTTTTAAAT
The DNA here is from genome assembly GCA_013399435.1 of Arenaria interpres. Taxonomy (NCBI): domain Eukaryota; kingdom Metazoa; phylum Chordata; class Aves; order Charadriiformes; family Scolopacidae; genus Arenaria; species Arenaria interpres. The sequence goes on from VXAK01024713.1 coordinate 13,000, forward strand.
CTGAAAATAAAGACACATACGATTTTATTAGAGATACACAAAAAGTCATAATTACGTAGCCACAGAGATTAGTGTCTCCTTAAGGTAACCTTTAAGCAAGAATGGATTTTTCCACCAGGTTGAAAGGCAGAAACTGGAAACAACCTTCTGCCTGTGCCCCCACGCATGTGTACCAATGCACAGTCTACTTGCACAATTAGCATCTGAATTTAAACTGAGCTTTGTTTAAGCTACCATTTATACCTATCATTTCTGGCACTCTGTCCAGAAGGACAAAACAGCCTGGAAAAGAGAATAAATCTCTAGTATGCAAATGCAATCTCCCTACTGTCAGCTGTCCTTTTCCATCAGATTAGTCTGCCTTTTCCACGTTTAGAGCTCTAGTTCAAATGTTTTACGTGGGCATAACAATTACAGGGAGTGTCATGAGCTTAGAAAAATAACTACCATGGGATTTATTATTGCCTTTTCTCTCAAAATTTAAGTGTGTATACCACATTAAGTGTAGTTCAGGTTGTATGTATGTATTTGCTGTCTCTTCACTGCATGTAAACATGCATTTGGGAATTTGAATAGCTATAATTTCAAGGCAGCATCTAACAGCATTAACAGCAATTGTTTTCAAATTGCCTGTCCCTCCCAGCCACATTGATATTGCAAAGAAAAAAAGAATAATAAAACAAAACACAAAAAAAATGGGCTTATGGAAAAAAAAAAAATGGCTAAGAACTCAGAATTTGGGAGCACATTTGTTTTGAGTGCTTGTGGCTTTCCACAGCTGAGCAGTGCATTACCTCCGGTAGGAATCAGCTGTGAGGCTGCCAGGAAGATGCTGCCTTGCTGCACAGAAGCCCTTCCACTGCCCACCGCTCCCAACAGTAAAGGTCGGTAGGATCGTTTTAATTCAGGACCTACTTTCTGACACAACAGGTACCTTGTACATACACTTATCTGCCAGCCTAAAAAGTGACAGTGGTTTGTCACTAAACAAGTATTAAATGCACCATCCAGTCTACTTTGCTCAGTAAAACGGCTCAGGAAGCATCGCCACAAGAGATTGAAAGGAATTTATTGTTTTACTGATTTGGAAACAGTGCATATGTGGGTTGTGGAGGTAATGTGCTGCTGAGACAAGTGCGTGTTCCAGCTGGCTCAAAGGCTAGACATGCCTCCTAACTTTTATGTTCCTTAACACTTAAATGTGCCAAGAGAAGCTCCTGGGCATCCTCGGGAGCAGGCCCAGTCCTTTGCCTGCTGACAGCATGTCTAAACCTGAACCTGGTCCTATTTCGAACACACTGGGAGCTTGAGAGCACACCTTGAGACTTAGCTTTTAAATCAAGCTTTCCACAGACTGCCAGCTGCAAAGCCCTGGATGATAAGTTTACTGGCGAAGTTTGTATTTCTTTGCTGAAGTCAAAGCCTCAGGGCAGTAAGATGGCGTGGATTCTTGGCCCTTTCATCCCAACTATTAGTTGATCTTCAAGTACCTCATGCAAGATATGCCATTACAGCTCCATGAAGGATCATTAAAAGTACTGATTATGTCACATGACAGATCTATGCGTTTTTCTGTGACACAATATGAGCCCCAGCCTTCACAACAAATATTTAACTCCTGTTTACTTTGGTTAATTTTGCCTACTGTTCTATTTGCAGACTACACCTGAAAACAGGTAGTTGCTTTCCCTTACATGTATTTACCACTTTTAAATTCTGAATAGCTGCTTCATTTGTATACACACTAGAAGTATGAGAAGCACCAAGTTACTGGAACTATTTTCATTGAAAATACACAGTAATCAAATTATCACAGCACTTAAAATCAGTCTCATGGGGTAAATACTCACAGATATGAATGTGAAGTTCTGCTTTCTGCACATGCTCTGCATTGATGACTTGAAATGTGCTAATGAATATACCCACTATAAAGTTATTCCCTACAATATTTAATATGCTTACCAAGAGACAAAGAGTGCTTTATGAATTAAGAAAATGTTGTGTAACTCCACAACAAGGACATGGCAAAACTCAAGACTTTTTTTGCAAACCGGGAAGGAAAGAGTTAAATGACATGGCCCTGCAGTCTAATTGTGCCCTCTGGAAGTTGCATATAGTTGCTGGGGATTCCCCAGGGGCTTTTCTGCTGCATCCAGTATATGAGCTGTATGAGCAGAGATAGAAGGATCCATGGAGCAGGGCAGTATGATGGTGACTGTAGTAAGAGATGACTGGAGAGGGGTTGTGTCTCTCTGGGTGTGTATGTGAACCCTTTTAAGTGACTCCTGCTTTCACCATCAAAGGGAAAAGATACTGATGCACCTGGGAAGAGCCTATATACCTCATTTCTGCACTGTCATGTGTATTACGTTAGTGGTAGTGTACTGAGATCGTCAGCAGCTACATGGAAGATGTGTGTGGTCTGTGGGTTTACAGACTGGTAAGTGAAAGAAAGGTGTTAGACTGAGTCATCGGCAGAAGGATGAAGGCACTGTAAACAATTTTTTAAAAAAATCATTGATGTGATGCTCTTTGTATGGAGCTACGTGTTTGAGTGTAGGGCAGATAGAGGTAAGTTAAAACTTGAATTCCCCAGATTTCAGAAATTTAAACTGAGATCCAGGCATGCATTCCCTGCTGTTTAGAAGCATAAGATTTGCTACACAAAATACCACAAAACCCAAGCAAACCTAAATCAGTTTTAACAAAAGTTTTTTTTTGTTTTGCTTTTTTTTTGTCACCGGATCTACTTGGGCTGGGTTACTTTTGTTGTTTTTTTTCTTTAGTGAAAAAGAAATCATTCCATCAGGAATACATGATCATTTTGTGCAATTTTTCTTTTGAGCTTTATTACATGGAGGTAGTTTTGGTCACTTGAATAATTTAGTGTATTTGTCTTGTCCTCTGGGCTCTCTGGCGCACCCCACACAATTTTACCTTCCCTCACCATTTTACCTTTCTCTCTATCTGTTTTGCTTTTCCTCTCATTCCAGCATTTTGGAAGATATAAGCACCTAAAAAGATATTATTAAATGAGTATCACACTCTGTTATGTACGCAGAGGTTGAAGCACTTCCAGCTTCACACACACACATACACAATGTTCTCCATCCCTCTGGGATTTCAGCTCCTTTAGCAGGAGTGTTACCGGCTCTCCCGTCTTGTTAATGCCATGCCACATCCCGCTTTCCTACCTCTAAGCAATTCCCTCCCAGCATACAGGGTAGTTCAATTTTCACTGAAATTGGCTGAAGGAAGGACAGAGTTGCTGACTTCTTCATGAATCTTTTTGGCCACCCCACCTGAATGGAAACCACTCATAGATGTGCAAGATAGTCCTTCCCAAACAAACATGCTACTTTGACAAAAACTCAACTCCACTGAAACTCAACTCTTTCTTCCTCAAAAAAAAAATTGGGAACCACATACTTATTGGGAAAAACACTGAGTGACTGAGGTCACTTGGGGCATAACTGTAGGTCTGGTATGATCTTCACATCTACATGCATGAAAAAACCCTGCTGAGAGTTTATCTTTTTTAATGAATGACAAAACCTTTTTTTTCCCCTTGAGGCCAAAAATAGCTAAATCTTTAGAAAATCTAAAGTAGCACTAGCTCAAAACGCTCACTGTATCCAGTAGTCCTATTACGGTTGTCTGAATTTCAGTCTGATAGGAAAATGCGCGTAAGGTCTGAGGTGCATAAAAAAAAATAGAGAAAAAAGCATTGAGAGTCCCAGCTTTAACATAACTGCCCTGTTTCTATAAAGAGTGAAACAACTATAAAAACGAAAAAAACCTACAGCTGAAGGTATTACATTTCTAATTTGTAATACATCATGTCATAATCACGTGGGATGCTCAGCAGGACAAATAAAGACAGATTACCTGGACAGAATAGCTTATAAAGTCCTGATATTTTAAACACTTTCATAGGGTGTGGTGTTTACACTACGAAGAGTGCCATTAACTGCACTGTAACTACTCCTGGAAGAAAGCAGTGTCATTGACTTCAATGAGACTGCTCATGGTAATAAGCCCCGTGCCAGTGGTAAGTGCCTGGAGACTATTATTATTATTAGTTACATGCTTTTCATGTTGCAGTAGCCTCTAGAAGCCAAGCCATGGAACTGGGCTCCACTGGGTTAATCGGTATGGGGCCCAAAGTTAAGAATGAGAATAACATGGACAGTGAAGAGGGTGAAACTAGGATGAAAAAGAGAAAAATAGGAAACAAGTGACATGGCATTGTTACTTGGCAAGTTGCTGTGTATATTTCAGACTTACAGTTTTAAAAAGCTAATAATAATGGCTTTGTTTAATCAGAGACACATTCAGCACAAAAGTTATTTACATCTTTTAACAGGCTCTGAAGGGCTCCTCCTATCCTGGCTCACTTAACCCTTTTCCTGCCCTTTTTCCCCACTCTGAATTTTGCAAGCAGGATCCACAGCAAACTGTGCTTTCTACAGAAATGAAAATTAAAAGGCACACATTTTGTTGTTGCGGTGGTGAAAAACTGTATGCACACTTTTTTCTTTGACTCCATTGTTTGAAACTTTGCTAGTTCCTTTTTTTTTTCTCACTTCCTCTTACTTGTATTTGTAGTGTCTGAGAGAGGTTAAATGGTTTCTGTGTTTGATCAGTCACAGACTGAGAGTACCCTGGAAATCAGTGTTTTCTACAAGTTGAGTTTTGTGACTGTGTGCATATGAATGTGTGAATAAGTGCATATGAGTAATTGCTAAGAATGTCCAAGTGCAATGTGGTAATTCCTTTTCCTTCATTCATGGCCTTTTCAAAGGAGAAAGCATTAAATTGATCTAGAGAAAAAAAAAAGTATATAATGAAAATATCCTTAAAAACTGTAATTTCCTAAACCAAATACAGACCAGAATATTGTGGGGGGTGAGGGTTAACAGTGCTGTAGCAGTTACAAAATTGAAAAAAAGCATAATTCTTTACAAATACATGCAGTGTGGGAGGAAGGAAGGACTTGTGGTTTTGGCACTTGACTGGTGCTCACAAGAGCTAGATTCTGTTTCCAGCTCTGCCACAGACTCTGTTCATAGATGCTATCACAGTGAAAATAATAAATAATAATAGTTATGAGCACTTCTGCAAATTATTATCGTCTCTCTCTGCTTGTAAAAAGGGAATAAGAACAGTACTTTTCTCCTGGTGCATGATTTTTAATGTAGTGGTATTGTAAGAAGACGGAAGATGTACAAAGTGGTGCTGTACAGGGATCCTCTAGAGAGCTCAGATACCTGAAGCAGTGCATGGCATGTGAGCCCTGGTGCTTTGCCCAGCTGAGGTAGCCACGTCTGAGGGATGTTTCACTTGGCTGTAGCTATGCGGCACAGCGTTATGGCAGGTTGACATCGGTTAAGTGATTAAACAGCATGTATCACAATCGAAATTGATTTCTGAGAGGGTTCAAGTAATAATACCTTTTTCTGAAATTTTAAAGGATTGTGAAAAGAGCAATAGGAGATGTCAAATTGTACGTTAAAGTGCTCGCTTCAGTGTTTTTAGTTTAAAATATTTTCTCTGCTACTAAATGAGTAGGAGATCTGACGCCCAATGTTTCTGTTGACTATCTGGCTAGGATTATTTTCCCTGATTCAAAGTAAATATATGAGCTAAGGTGGAAGAAAATTCCTCCTCATTGAAGGGAAGGGTAGGGATTTATAATAATTATCACAAAGAAAAGCCTTGGGAATGATGATAGTTGTCTACTACCACACCATTAAGCTTGAAAAGTTTTCAGGTAGTTGGCACACAAGGTTTAATTACCGTAAACACTTCTCCCTGTCCTAGCTTTACTTCTGTTAAAGAACATTATTTTTTAAAAAGCACTCAGTTTTTCCACTGGTTTCAGAGAAAACATCGGGCCAACAATGCCTGCCTTTGAAATTTCTACCCCAAAGCTCCCTGTCTAGATATCTATGGACTGCTACTTCCTACTTTATCTTCAGTAAAATAGTTTGTTCCAAAAATTTTGCTGCCTTCATCTCATAGTAGATTATCTTAATTAAGAAACATCATTTTATAAATGGCAGTGATGAAAAAAGTGCCAAGTGGGTTTTCTAGTGAATTCCCAAGAAAAACTAAATTGTAATAAAGAAAGGATCCCCACTACTTTCCTGAAATTGAAGTTGATTTTTCTTTCCTTTGCTCACAAATGCTTCCTCAGCATTTGGTGCTTGGAATTCCCTTGCATTCATTGGTTTTGTTTGATTTATTTTCTCTTTGGGTTTGGGGGGTTTTTTTGGTTTGGTTTGTTGGGTTTTTTATTTTGGGTTTTTTTTTCCAGAGATTGATGTAGAACAACTCCCTTTTTGATTTCTGTTTGCTACAGGATATTGTCCGCAGAATCCATCAAAAGCTATTGGATTCCTAGTATCCTTGAAAACCGAGTGCTTAAGTAATAGCCTGACTCTGGACTCTGGTGTCTAACTACTTAAATAGCTGTAATGTTATTATTTTTACCATTACTATTATTTTTCATAGATGTTAAGTTCACACAAAATCACTATATCTGCTTTCCTGCATGTTAGACCATTCAGCTCTAGCCAGCTTATTTCTGCATTAGGCTCAAGGATTTACAATAGAATTGGAATATTCCTCTTAATAAGATATCCAGTCTTGACTTAAAGATCTCTAATTATGGAAAATTTACCACATCCCTTGGAAATCTGATTCACAGTATGATTACTCTCACTGTTATAAATGTGTCAGTTTAAACTTTGCCAGTTTCAGCATTTTTTTATTTATTATTCTAAGACCAGGGTCTAATACTCTAATGTACCTTGAAGCAGCGATTTTCTCCAAGGGGAAAAAAAAATAAGAAGCAGCTGTCTTATTGCCAAGTACACTATTTGTTGAGGAAGATGGCATTCTGCAATAGGACTGGAATTCAAATTAAGCCTTACTGTGAATTTTAGACTCTGGATGTGCCTATCTCTGACAGATAAATAAAATATTAGTCTTCTGTCTTGTTGCCTGAGAAAAGATATAATATGACATGATACCTGGCAGGGTAGATTTAAGTGGGTGACTGAGACAAGGAAGAGAAGCGATCTCATGTTCGTTTCTGAAGTTACATGTGTTTAAATGTGTACTATTGACTGCATTCTCATTTTGCATTTAATTTGTATCGTACAGCTTCAGTGAATTGGCATGGGAATGGTGGTCAGGGCTGAAGAGAGAGTGGAACTGATTCATATTCATCATAGGTCTAACATGCTGAGCAGTGTCTGGTCTTTAATTTTGTAAAGACTCCTCATGATATTTGATATTAGGCTACAAGTCACGGAATGTACTGTTGTAACTTGTACAACATCCTAAATAATTTTGAATTGGCTTCTGTTCAGTTCTTATGATTTTTTGGGCTTCCTTTTTTCTCATGTACATAAATTATTCTTCCCAATCCCATTAATGTTAAATATGCTTGCTGAGTTGTCTTCCAAGAACATTTTCTTTAAACAGTCTACCTGAGATAAATTAATTTATTAAAAAAAAAAAAAGGAAACAAAAAAACTTACAACACCTGAATAAAAGACCTTTGGGGCTTGCTGCCTTTGTATTATGATTTACTTGTTGATGTAAAAAGATCGCACTATGTAGCAGGTCTACTTTTCTCCCTCTTGTACTAATACAGCTACTATTATCTGGCCACATACGGAGAAATCCTGCCCCAAACAGCCCAGAGCAGAACCCTGACCAGTTTCCCATCCACCTCTTCAGATCCTGGTGCCAACCATAACAACTTGCAAAGACTCAGTTTCAGCTGGGGTGACTTTTAAGAAGTAGAGGGACTGCTAGGAGTTTCAGTCTTACTCCTACAGCAGTGAGAATTCCAGCAGTGACTGGAACCAGAAACACATCCATTCCCATCCCCTTTATCTATCACAATTTTCAGAGAATTTTCCCCTGCAAAAAACACCTTGGTCCTGCGTCTGCGCAGCTATGGGATTTTATCCACACATACGGACAGTAAAAGCATCCAAGAGTTGTTGGCTAACATCAGCTACTCCAGACCCTGCAGAGTGGGGATGGGGAATACCAGCCACCCACAGAATAAACGGTCAGCGGAATAGGGTGCTACAAGCTTTCTTCTCCTCGTACATGAGACAAGCCTTCTCCTTCCACAAAGAGAAACAATTCTTTCCCTAGAAGTACGGCCTGGATTTTCACTTGTGTCTCCTTGACTCCCAGAAAAAGCAAATATAAAAGCATCATTTTCTAGTCAATCTTTATTCTTTCAAACTCCTTTTATATCATTCGCTTTTGCCTCAATCAGGATACTATGTGAGCTTCAGGATTCAAGCTTTTGCAACTATAATTATTTTAGGATCACATTTATTTAGCTTAATGTAGAAGATAACAGGAACATACAGTTTCTGAATATGCAACTTCTGTGATAGACAGACCTTAAATACAGACTACGCATATGGTGATCTGCATATGTGTTAATCTCAGAGCTGAGCAGGTTTGGTTTTTTAATAAATCTGAATTAACATGATGTGCACTTTTTTGTATAGATCAGAGATGAGAGACTTTGTGGAAGAAGGTGGATTTAAGAAATACTTTTGGGAAACAGGGAAGCAGTTTCAAGTAAAATATGTTTTGAAAAATTTTATCGCGTATGGTGCATATTTAAATAATACAGAAAGAAAAGCTCATAAATTAGGGAAAACAGAATAACATGGAATTTGAGACAATAAAGCCTTTCAAGCCAAAATTCTTAAAGGTTAATTTTTTCAGCAGTAAATCTGGATGTGATCTGAACTCAGACAGGAAAAATCCCATGCCACATTTGCCACTGGTGATACACGGACCAATTCAATGTGTTATGCTGCATGACACAAAACTGAGAAATTTTTCCACTAGGTCCCACCACTATGGCCACTACCGAGGCTGAAAGTGCTGTGAAGTGGGACAAAAAAGTCTGGGAACCTCTAGAGCTATTCTGTCCATCTCTAAGCCAGAACAAGATCATTTATTATTTCATAATTACTATTTTTCTATCTATGGTAGTTTTAAACATCTCAAATAATAAGATTTGTAAATATAATTCCAATTCTTGCGTAACAATAGATTACTATTACTGTCTTGTAGATGGCTACCCAACCTGTAATGCCCAATGTACATACATAGAATCATAGAATATCTCAAGGTGGAAGGGATGCATAAGGATGGAGTTCAACTCTCTGCTCCTTGCTGGGATACCAAAATGTATAAGAGCATAGTCCAGCTGCTCCTTGAACTCTGATTGGCTTGGTGGAGTGACCACTTCCATCTGGAGCCTGTTCCACTGATGGACCACTCTCTCAGTGAAAAACCTTTTCCTAATGTCCATTCTGAACTTCCTCTGACACAGCTTCATTCCATTTGTTCGTGTCCTATTGCTGGGCACCAGAGATAGGAGATCAGCACTTCCCACTACAGTTTTCATACATTTGAGTGTGACCCTGTGCAGGGAGTTTCTGGCTTTATTCATAGTGTCTTTACTACCATGGGGCCTCCTAAATAGCCTGAGTCCCCTTTCTGGGAGGTAGTAAGCTGTGACTGACACCAGCAAATCACCTTTGGACCCCATGCTGGGGACTCCAGTCCTGAGCCACTTGGGAAACAGTAGCCAAGTCTCACTCATAAACTACTCTAGGAATCTCCCCATCCACCAGGTCTCTGACAGAGGCTTTAAATGTCTTATGGCTCTGGGTCATAAGAAGTTTTATCATGTATCTCATCAGATCAAGAGGGCTGGCCACATGTGATTGAGTGTAGTATTTTGTAAGAGTTACGTCAGGTATTATTTAGAAATGTATTTAATCCCCCAAAGGAATCTATCTCCACCTGAAGCAGCTGGTATTGAAGAACCTGCTATCAGAAAATAATTTCCTTTAAGAATGTGTAAGTTGTTTCATGCTAAGGGTATTTAACTTTATAAAATCAGGGTCTCTTAGAGAACTGGGAAGGGAGGAAAGAGCAAAATGGAAAAATTGAGCAGACTGCATGTTATTAATTTTTAGGAGATACTTTTCAGGCTGTCCTCACCCATCCAAAAGAATGTAGGTGTGGAGAACTAAAAGCTCTTTCACCTAGAAGATTAGATTAGAAGTTAAATCCTTAAATTATAACTGAAAATTATATAATATATTTCTGTAGAAGGTGTAGAAGCAGTATAAAAGCTGTAAACTATAAACCTGTCCATTTGTAATGCAGCCATTAAAACACAGTGGGACTCCTTTTTTTTTCCCTCTCAAGTGACTGCATAAATTACACAGTAGTAAAGGCATTGTCCTGATTTTTTTTTAATCTTATTGTATGTGAATTTCCATTAAATTTTCCTTCCTTAGTTACAGGAAGAAGCTTGGCTACATTTTGCTGCCAGCTACACCATTAGGGTCTGCAATTCTTTTAGCGGCTGAAGATGTTTCTTCATCTTCTTGACACATTCTCTCTTCTGATACATAAGGAGAGCACAGTCTCCACCTAATGAGACAGGGAGGGACTGGATGGACAGGGTGAGGGAATTTCTGTCTCTTTTTTCTTTTGGTTGCTGGTAAATCTTCTACGATTAATTACAGAAGAAAGAGATGGAAAAGTTCTAAAAGATCATCCAGCCCAACTCCTCCTCAGTGCAAGATGATTCCCTGTGCTACACTTCATATTTTTGCTCAGAAAAAAATTTAAAGGGTTTGTGTTAGTTCCCATATGAACTTATTTCATAGCACTGTTTCATGCAATAACTTCCACTCAGGGAATCCTAAATAATTTCTGTCTATCCTTTCCACTTTACCTTCCAGATATTTGTAGGGTGTTATGTTTTCCCCTAGGCCACTGTGTCGCCAGTTTTTCTCTCAATGGTATAGGTAGGGCTGTTAGATACATCTACAGTTATGGCTGCCCATCACTTCTAGTTATAGTCTCGCTTCATGCTGCTAAGTTAAACTTTGGTCATTTGGACAGAATTTTTACTCTCTACATGAATGTCTTCAGCTTATTTCTTTGGAGAGTATTGAACAGCACAAGTCAGCCTTCTCTGAGACTGGGATTAAAGGAAGAAAATGTACCTCAAGAGAGAAAAAAATACATTCCTTTCTCTTGAGAAGCTGTAACAGACACATGCCGTGCAGCACACACTCGACTTTTGGTTTCTAGGGAGGATGACCCCTATCACCAGGCCTATGCTTTTTGCCATCTCATGACATCCCTGTCAACCTATGCAATTCCAGGGGAAAAAAATAATCTACTACTTACACAGGTTTAACAGAACCTTGTTATTCTTCAAAATTTCTACCTAAATTGAGCAAGCTCAACAACAGTAGCGCTCTGACACAACTGGGCCTCCCTTTGCATGACTGAGCTTACTTTAAGAGGTCTGAAAAGGTAGAAAACACCTTTAGCATTTTCATCCCAGCTGTTCATGCCTTTGTGGGCCTGAACATCATGCATGAGAGCGGGAAAATGGGCTTTTCTCTGTTCTCAGCACTCCCTTTGCTAAGATGTTTGTAGGAGGTGAAGAAGAATGATCCACTAAGGTGGAGAGGTGAGGAAGATGGGAAGTGCTAAGAGAAGACCAAAAGAAGGAAGAGGTACGACCAAAAAGAGAGGCTTACAGAGCAAGGATTATGGGAAAACAGAAGTCGTCTCAGGCAGATGATGGGGGAGGGGATAAGAGAGAGCTCCACAGGAGCTGCGGCAAGCAGAAGACCAAAACAAGGACCAGACAAGAGAAGGTAAACATGAGCCAGGATGTGAGTATGGAAAAATACATTGCTGATGGATCATACAGCTACAGGCTGTATCATCATGAATATTCTCAAAGGGACTGAATTAAAATTGCACAGGCATTTCCTACCACTTGAATGCTTGATTTTGCAACCTGAACATTCTTTTAACATAAATTTTTAAATGTAACTCTCTGTAGATACATAGTCCAGAGTTATTCATTTGGATTGTGTTGTATACATATAATCATGCTTAGCTTCTTTGTATGGAGATGCAATGGTACAACTTGCTCCGGGCTCAAGCCTTAAGCTCTTTTCACGTGTCCGTAGCCTCAGTCTTATTTGATCAGCATGCAATCACTTTTGTCAGTCTTCTCTGAATTCCTTCTAAATTACTAAGGAGGTGCCCAAAACTGAATATAATAATTTGTCCGTGGTCAGACCAGAGCTATAGGGAAATATTCTTACACTATATATCCCCTTGCATAGTTGATACTTCTGTCAGTTACACTCTTTTGCTGCCATACTACACTACAAGTTCACATCTAATTACATGTTCTGTATCATACCTCTGTTTCATTAGTACTTCCCTAGGTTTCTCACTGCTGCCATGTGTGTTTCTACATGGAAAACAATCCTCTGTGTGTGAAGGTGGGGTGCGGGTGGAAGTAAACAGAAGAATACAAATAATAATTCAGATGAAGCAGTAGAAGTTGATCTACTATTCCAGAAGCTGTTTTACTGGTTGAATCTACTAGTGGTTCCACCACTCTCCAAGTTGAAAAGGAAGTCTAGAGGATTAGAAAACCAGTCTGGCTTAAAGGGAAATTTAATCTCCTGTAAAGATTATAATAATATGAAATGCTCCTCAATTTTTTTTCCATGATGTATGTATCTAAAGCTGTCTACCTGCTTATACAAAGAAATAGAAAGATGATAGTAGAGATAATAAATGAGTTAGGAAATATACAAATTTGGGATTCAGAGCAAAAGAATTCAGGAAGACAATGGGTCAATGCAATTAAAAGGTAACAAAAAGAATGTGTTAGGAGTATTGAGGGCAAACAGAATCAAAATTACAATGTTGATTGATTACTAACAAAATTTGAACAAAGAAGAAAGAGCAAAAATGCTAAATAAATGTGTATGGTTTATGCTTGAAGGAAAAATATGTGATAGTATAATATATTAATGGAATACCTTCTACTTTTAGAGTGAGGAAGAATGATGATAAACAGAGCTACTAGAATTAGACATTTTAAAATCAGCAAGTCCAAATAACATGTATATAAAATCTTTTAAAGAGTTGGCTAGGGAATACTGGGAAAAAGAGAAGACTGAAATAAAGCTAATACTGTAATAACAAATTAGGCAACTCTGTTTTTACCTAATCTTTGCAACAAGAAGTTATTCTGACCTGCTGCTTATGACGCTTTTAACAATTTCTTGGGTGGGATATAAAAGTTATACATTTAAGATGGTGTGAAGTTTGGAAGGAAGATAAATAACACAGAAGACAGGCCATTGGTACAGAATGACCTAGTAAGCTAGTTGTGGTGAACCAAAATGTTTCAGGACGGGAAAACGCAATGTTGTGAACACAAGAACAAGGAAAGTAATCCATAAAGAATTGAGGTCATGGGCTGAAAAAGTCTTAGATGGTTGAGTTGGATAGTCAGTTTAATATGAGTTGGGACAGCAATGCTATAGTCAAAAAGCCATTTTGGAAATCTCCATTTGCCAAGGTTAAATTACCACTGGACTGGAATTACTGTGTCGTCCAGGTCTGCTATTCATGACTTAGTGGAGAAAAGTGCACGGAGTTCCTAGAGTATTAAGATATATGGGAAAACATAAAGGGCCTGATTTGATAGAAATATATATATACAGATGAGAACAAAATTTGATAATAAAGGGTTTCTCAGTCTAGCAGACATAACACGATCTAACGACTGGAAGGAGAGGCTAAACAAATTCCACGAGAAATATGGAACACGTTTTTAACATTAGAACAAAGTGCCAAGTGTTGTGGTATAGCTTCTATCACAGGAATTACTTTTATCGGGGTTGGATGCTTTACTAAACCACAGCTGTTGGAGATGAAGGAAGAATTAAATCAGAAAAAATACTTAAGACCATGTTGCCATTGTATATTAGATAATCACTTATTTAATGCTGTTCTTAAATTCTAGGAATATTTTACCCTAGCTGTACAAATTTGAATATTTGCAGGTTTAACATTTATAAGTGATTTCTGCTTTTCTGTCTCTGACTTTGAAATAGAAAATATTTGTATTCTTGTGACAGCTCTGAGATGCAATAATTAAAACACCCTAACATAGGTATGATTCAGGCATATATCAGAAGGACTTTCCCAGTCCTTAGGAGGTGGGTAGAGCTATAAGTTTGAAATCAAGTCAAGTCTTTTTTTGTTTTTTTTTTTTTGTGTGTGCCTCTAGAATTTCTGAGTTTTGAGCTCTGATTGCTACATGCTCTCTTGCAGTTGCATGATCACTTTTTCACATTTAAAATGTTTTTTCTTTCTCAGATATGAAAAAATGTACGGGCTGAATTTCCAGTAGTTCAGGAAGATTGGTGAGACTAAGCTTATCTGTAAACTTAAGCCCATATGTACTCCTGGGACGAAAATGCCCATAATTATACAGGAAGTACCTTCACATAAACAAGGCAAACACATTGAAAATGTGTTGAGAAATGTTTACATTTACTCTTTGAGGTATAATATTAGTTATGATGATTATAGTCAAACTCACATGTTATTCTCTTAATAAGCACATATATATAATTTGATATGCAGCAAATAGCAACGGGAGCCCTTTCAAAACTCTCTTTAACAAGAGGTCACGTATATTGGACAGGCACATCATGGTGCTCCTCTGTGAAGCCCTGATCAGCTATTTCTTTTTGTGAGATAAAAAAATATCTCAGTGTCTCTTTCTTGTCTTTGTAGTAAGCCCTTGTATCTTCTAGATCATACAAAAAAAAACCCTAAAAGGGTTGTTTTTTTTTTTAAAAAAACAGACTAAGTCTAACCAATTCTCTATCCATTTCAAGTTTGACTGTTCAGTTAAATAAGACACAAGCTAAAACATTAGTGGCAGGAATATACTGTCTTTGACAAATGTAGGAATGTTCATATCAGCAGGACACCATAAATGTGCCTGTTCCAGGACATTTCTAGGAAACAAGAATACAATAGGAGGGTCATGATCCATTTGAATTAACCTATGTGGAGTATACACAACAAACCAGTTATTCAACATGCTGTTGCTATTTTCTATGAAGTTGGATGCTGCATGGCCCTTACTATCCTGAGCACTCCTGAGTGCAGATATCTGTTCCTCCCCTCTGACAGACTGAGTGCAAATCCTGTTGGGGTGGAGCACCAGAGATAAAGATACTGCAACTTGGAAATGGTGATAGCTGCTGAGCTGGCATCACACACTTGAGATGAGTGTCCAAAAGCAATTTATCAACCCTTTGCTTTTCATATATAAAAACGTTTTGAGATGCTGTGATTAGACTCAGGTGTGTGTGCACCAG
This sequence comes from Arenaria interpres, assembly GCA_013399435.1. Lineage (NCBI taxonomy): Eukaryota > Metazoa > Chordata > Aves > Charadriiformes > Scolopacidae > Arenaria > Arenaria interpres. The sequence continues at coordinate 28,305 of VXAK01024713.1, forward strand.
ATCTTTTAGGGTCATGGCTGTAAAACAGTTCTGAAGTGCATTCAGGCATCGCTAATTTATAGGTATAAAAGCCGGGGGCCATCAGCTTCTGGGCTGCTGTTTTTCTCTGCAGAGGCAGATCCTGAAATGACTGTGTTGGGTTTTATGCTTTTCTCCCAGTCTTCAGAAGAATGTGGCGCATGACCACTGACCAAGGAATTTGCAAGTCCGGGCTGTCCTGCGCTGACAGCCACTGGCCAGTTTCCTGTAAATCCTGAACAGAGCAGAATCAGCAGCGCACAACTGTATCTCGTGTGAAGGCCTTTACAAACTCATTCCGTACCCCATGGACATGGTGAGATCGAATTTTTGCCCATGAAGAACCCAAGGCAGAGACTTAAATTTAGCCCTTTCATTCCCAGGCCCAGGTTATCACCCTCCCAGCATGGAGGGAAGCCCACAAATACACAAGCCTTCCCCAATCCCTATGCAGAAGCTGATGAGTGCTGGGTGGAACTGGCCACACAGCGGGTGCGGCCAAGGCGCCGACACAAAAGAAGCTGATTCAGCTCATTCCCAGATAATTTTCACTGTCTTTCCCTGCTGGAATTCGTGGGAGGGTTGCAGCGGCAACGGCAGCACCAGCATCAGATCTTCCTCCAGCTCTCCCGTTTGCAGCGAGTAGCAAAGGGAGAGTGGTAACTCCTGCACCGGTGGGAGTGGTTTGGGGAGCTCTGCAGGAAGGATAAGTGTTGGAGCTGTGTCGGGAATGCTGGCCTCCTCTCGTGCTACGGTTACTCAGCTATTTCACAACTCTCCTAATAGTCTCGTCTCCTGAGGTTGCAGTGAGGCTTGCAGCTACTTAGTGACCAGTCTAAATAGCAGTCTTGCACAGCTACAAATTAGATTAGAAGAGGCTCTGAAATGCTGACAGATCTGTGCCTATGGTCTCCAAGATTGGCCCTGACCGTTCAGGGAATAAGCGACTGTGAATTATAATCTCTGCGAAAAATCAGTGCCAAAATTCATACTGTTCATCTCTGTGTCAAGCGGCCAGTTTCCAAGTTCTCTTCTACTCAGGTCTTAGGAAGTCTGTGAGTAGCCCTGATGCCTAGGAGTCATATGTGAGATAGAAAGTCACAATAAAGGTTAAAGTTAGGGCTAGATAGTACACAGGATGCATATGAAGATGCATTTCAGTGGTTAATAGAGACAGGCTAACTCAAAAAGAAGGGGGCTAGAAGAATCAATTAGTTATGATAACTCTGTACCCTAAGTGCCAAAAACAGAAGGTTTGACAAACTGTAATCTTATCTATTTCTGGGAGTTGAGAGAAGATATATCTCAACATTGCAGCTAGAGCAGGTGAAAACATGGCATGAAAATTAGACACAAAGAGGAAATGTAAACAAATATCAGAGCGAAGTCCAGTATTATGTGAGGCAGCTTCCTAAGATGGGTAACGGGGAACACAATTTATGCAGTTCTTGTTTCTGTTCTTCTGATTCTTTTGTACTTCTGAGCAGCAGAGGTTATCACGCTGTGCTTACAGACTCAGATGCTTTGACTCCTTTTTTCTTCTCGTTGCTAAACTGCATTAAAAAAACACAGATAATAATGTGTCTTTTCCTTTGCATTGCTTGTCCATGTAAGCAGCTGTTACAGCTGCTAAGGGATTGCTATATGACTTTGAATGGGAGATTATTTACATACTTGTAAGTAGAAGTAGGTCTGAAGGAATATTATTATTATTAAATGGTGACCTGCATGACAGCAAAATTCAGTAATACTATGTTATATAGCATATCTATGTGTTCCTATATAGTCCTGGAGTGACTGTGTAGACCTTTCCAGCTGACAACTTTCTCAGTTCAAAAAGTTTACAATTATCAGAGAAGCAAAGCTTCAGTAAATGGAAGACCTGTCAGTCCAGTCTAGCAGGAGTAAATTCATTACATTATTTACGAGTAAACTCTGCTTCCTTCTAAAACAGGGGTGTGAGAATTGTTCCCAGAGGGAGTTTGTTTTCTAATTCCATTACTTCAGTTAACATTAGTGTATTGTCTCACATAAAACAGTAATTTACTGTATTTATTGCCTTCATTGTTTGTGAGGAGTTGTAACTTAGCTTTTTGTTTTGCTTTAAGCAGGTTGTGAGACAAAATATGCTTTTTGCCTTTTTAATGTCAAAGAGCTAGTTGAAACACACACATTGTTTAAAGTAAGTTGCATTTTATATTTGACATTTAAACAATCCAATTTTTTTAAAGTTTCTTAAGATATTTGCCCAGACAAACAAACAAAAGAAGAGAAGCATGGAAACGAATGTCCCACTGAATGTGCCACTGTGCCAGCATGGCACTCTCATCACTGATCAGATGCCTGTATCTGTTCACTGGAAGTGTTGTCCAATTTGTCCTTTGTGTTTGTGAGCCCCCCTCCAGCGTCTGTGTACACAAATGCCTTTTGGGCTAGTGTGCTCCGTGGCAGACACCCATGGCTCCTGAAGGCTCAGCCATCCCAGGAACCTCATCCTCAATAAAGACTTAGGTGCCAAATACCTTCAACCTCCAGTGCCTTCAAACTGGAGCAAAAGTAACTACTATATTCTCTGGAAAACCACAAGGAACTAGAAACATGCATTCACTCAGCACCACCCAAGCCCCTTTTGTTGAGCATAGGTCTGAGACTGACTGGTTAACAACTGCTGTAGAGATGGCAGAGGTCTGGAATGAAACCTGGCGGCACAGTGACGTGCTTGTGGTTTTTGTGCCACCCACAGCTGAAGTTTCATGCTGTGGCACATTTCTGTTGGCAGTCAGATGCTGGAAGCCTAGGAGGAGCTGGTCTGTGAGCCACAGGGATGGCTGGGAAGCTGTCCTCCTGGCACCTTGGTCACCTGTGTTGGAGCTCCAGCAGAGTGGGTGCACCACAAACACTGACAACCAGCAGAGGAAGGGGTGGAAATCTGCTGGCACTGGTGCCCAAATAGGTATTCAGTCTGTGAAGCACCTCACGTTCATGTGTGAGAGGAGTTCTGTCTCCATCAAACAGGCACCGCCCCGCAATGCCGCACGTGGTGCCCTGTGAGTGTCCCAGGCAGCTGCAGACCTGCTCCCGCTGCAGCAAAGGGATGCACAGGCTGACTTCTCGTTTATTCCTCACTTAGATTTCCCACTGTGAGCCTGCTTGATGCAGGTGTCCTGGCTTAGAAGCTCTCATGGTGAGAAAAGCTGTGCAAACCTTACCTTTGGCTCCTTCAGAGGGGTAAATTACTTCAATTCACTTTAGCTTGAATGTGAACAAAGATGTTCAAGATGCTGTCATAAATGTATCATCTTAAAGGAATGGTTTCTTTTGCTGTTCAAATATTCCCCTCAGTCTCACTCCCACCTGCCCATCTATCATATTCAAGATTAAATGCAGAGTGTAATAGCCACTAACCTAGTTAGTGCCTGCAGATTTGTCTTGCCCTGGAATAGTTATTAGCTTGGCTCCATTTGAAAGATTATAACTTGGTGTCTCAGCAGGCAGAATCCTTCCTAGGATCTTCTCATTAAAGCCCAAGTAATAATAGCCAGCATAAAAAAGTGACTCTGTACTATTTAGTGACATTTCTGCCCAAGCTTACAACAGAAATTACAACTAATGATTGATTATTTCTCACCATTAGAAAGGAAATTCTTTATTTTTAGGACCTCTAGTAAATTAGACTAGAGTGACTTTTGCCATGAGAAGTCTGAGGATGAAGTATGCTGTGCTTATTTCAGTAATTTTCAAAGTCTTGGAAGACTTGCTTCCAATTTTGACACATAAATCAAAGAAAATAAATCAAGCTTTTTGCTTCTTCTTGCTTTAACAAAAAAAAAAAAACCAAACCCACAACCAAAAAAAACCCTCAAAAACTCCACAAAAGCAAAAACCCAAAGCACAAATCAGTTTTCTACAAAGAGTGAGAAGTGATTTTCAAACCTTAATTGTCGATCAGCAAATATGTCTAAATTTAAAAAAAATAAAATCCCTGGGCCCTTGTTTGGACAGATATTTTATATTTATATTAATGTTATGTAAACCTCAAATACTTATGAAGTATAGATAAGCACTAAAGTTTGAAAGCTAACAGAATAACTCTAACTTTTGACCAGTTGTAGTGCCTCTACTTCAAAAAATATTTAAATGAATGATGAAAGATACAGAAAAAGTAACTGAAATTATCCAGGACGAGAGATGAAGGAAACTTTGTCTGCTCACTTTATGGGAAAGAAGGGTAATTGGTGATGCTCTTATGGTCTATAAGTCCATACATGGAGAACAGGGTATCATCTGGTTAAAACAGATAATAAAATAAAATAAAATAAAATAAAATAAAATAAAATAAAATAAAATAAAATAAAATAAAATAAAACTGGAAGTGGAAGTTGTACTAAATCAGGTTAGGGACATTTTTAAGAGTGATGGTAATTAAACAGTGGAACAACTCACCTAGGAGTGCAGTGAATCCTTCATAATTGGAAGTCTTTAAATCAAGGCAGATATCTTTAGAAAGATATACTATCTTCACACTGCAGTTATAGCCTTGGCACAGCCAGTATTGAGCATTCTGAGGCCAGAATTGTGCAGGAAGGCAAACCAGAGCTTATAATGGTTCCTTCTGGCTTTAGGTTCTATCTTTGTGAGGTACATTTTCACTATTTTTAACATTTATTTAGAACGCATCGTTACAGTTACACAGCATACCAAGGCAAAGCTTAGACTGAAGTTTTAAAGCAGAAAGGTGGAGAGATTTTGTGTAATCATGTAACTCTGGGTGTGCGTTCATATCACATAAATAATATCCCCAGTTGCTTAAATTAGGAGGCTGGGCTTCTTCAGTAGTTAGGGATGAAGAGAGAAACTCCTTCAAAGGGCAGCTGGTGCTAGTCATCACTCTCCCCATCGCCCACACAGGTGGCTCTGGAGACATGCCTCCAAAGGTTGGCTGTTGTTTCATGACAAAGCCCCTGTCAAAAAGTGAAGTCTCACCCTTTTCCCTGTCCCAGATACTGTACTTTTGAAATGACAATAAAAGAGATAAAAAAGATCATTCTCAACTGGACCAGTTCGCTTTTATGGCTTACAGTGCAGTTGCATGAGTTTTGGCACAGCACGAGCAAAGGGATAGGGACAGGAGAAGGACAGCCACTGGACATGGTAGGTCCAGTCCCTGGGCATCAGCCCAGATTTGGACGGTCACATGCAGGTCCAGAAATTTGGCTCACGTCTGGAAGTGTGATCATGATCTCTTTTTACATCTCTGGATTAGGTAGGGGTACAGAGCCACACTCTTCCCCCAGTTTCAGGTTTTTTATCAGACCATAGAGGTGCATAACCTGCCAGCTTCATTTTTCGGTGGTCACCAGAGAATATCTTGTTTTACTTTTGAGTTTCCTAAAGCACCCTGTGATCTGGGAACTTCCTGCAGTTCGAAAGGGGTAGCTAGGTGGAAAGGAGGTGAGAGACAAATGTGGCCTTCGTTGTTATCATAACATTTCCTGCACCTAAGATGTATCTTCATCAGGAATTAAAATAAAAATCCTCCCGCTCTAAAGAAGGTGATAGCAATATTTGTCTGGGAGTTTTAGAACAGATAAGAGTCTTGAGGTTTCTGTGTCTTATACATCCATAAAGAGATGTAAGTGCCATCTCTCAATTGAAATTAATGAGAATTAGGCACCCAAATATCTTTGTGGATTTGAGCACTCATGTTCTAATTACTGTGGCAATTAAACATGCTGAAAAACAGGTTCAGCTGCAGGAACCTTGTCTACGCTAAGGCCTGGTGAAATATTTATGTAAATTTTCTTTCTAGACATGGCTTGAGTTTGCACTGGTGACTGTGCAAAACCTCTGTGATTGTAGAGGACATGTACAATAAGTACAGCCCTGAAACTAAACCTGTACACTTGTATAAGATGCATATTCATGAACTCTGTGTCTTCCTTCAGCAAAACAAGATAGTTAAAAACAAAATAATAAAAGATAAAAATAATCAACTCTTACATAATGCAAACAGTAGAATATAGAAGTTGTTGATTTTTTCCTAAATCACTTCTGTAGTAGATCTCCACAAATCAGTTGGTTGCTCACTGTACTGATTTCTGGAGGCCACAGGACTATATATCCAGCATTTCCTGTAATAGCATCTACATCTACGTAAATATCTACATTCTTTTGTATTTCTTTCCTAGAGAAAGAAGAATATAAAATGACTGCTTGTTTAATTTGCAGTCTTTTAACTGTTTGGGGCCAATATAATTACCAATATTATTCTTATGCATATACACACTACTGAAGCACTAATGTCAAAGGAGACACCTTCATTCTGAATTTTCTAACTTCAAAGTAATGAAATCCTTAACTTCAATACCACAATAATGTACTTTTCAATGTTAAGTACCTAGTCCTAGTGTCAGTGTGTAGAACAACCTTGGCTAAAAAAGCCCAATTAGGTCATGTAAATGAAGTGCATTTTCAGCCAGTCCTACTGGGAAAACCAGCTTTGTCTGAATGGTTGTAATTACAGAGTTGATGGGGAAGGGGGAAAACAAATTTGCTATGCATGAGCCCTTCCCAAGCAGCCTTTTTTTCTTCTAAAGCTTGCATATCTACAATAATGGCATTAGAGAGGAGGGGAAAAAAAGGACTTTCTCCTTACAGAGATTGTGTTAAAATGTGTCTCTTCAAGAGTCTGAGTGATACTTGAAGTTCGCTATAGGAGAGATGCTACTTCCTCTGATGCATCTTTTTGGTTACTTCTCTCTGCTTGCCAGCATCATTGGGCTGCTTGTCATAATTAGCAGCCTAGGTGTACACATCTCCCTAAAAGCTACCCTTTAGTAGCTTATTTCAGGCAGGCACTTCCATTTTCATACTTGGGTCCCTTCTTTTGATTCACACCCTCAGCTAGGCCCGTGAAAGTCAAATCAAAAAGTGACATGCAGAAATCCAAAAAGTGGACTTCTTCTAGACTTTCCAAGGCATTACTCTCTTTTTTCTGCGCCTGCTCCTGAGAACATACACTCCATTGATGGTCAGGATTCACTCTGTGTCACGTCACCTGTGTTCATCAAAAAATCGGAGTTCATTTTACTGAATTTGCTCATCTGAATTTGCATCACAGAGTGTAGCTTGCTCACTGAATCTCTGGATTGCTGGTTGGGCTGCCTCTGACAAGGAGAAATAGGGCACCAGTACAATTACCTCCAGGGGTGCTTCCTATGTGCAAACCATTCTGGCTTCTGTGACTAAGGGCTCATGAAGGTCACATAGTCCTTTCTTAGACATATCTTTCAAATTCTTCGTATTTATTTACTCCTTTGATTTCTAAATAGTCCAAATTATTTTCTGTCCATACACAGACACAACAGTCATTCAAAAAGATGCCTCTTTCCACAATATAGGGCTATTAATCACAAATGTTCTATTTACAAGTCACTGTATAAGTGACTCTTTCATATATTAGTCATATTGTAGTGCATAGCTTTATTTCCTTTATTTAAAAATAGCTAATGATCCTCAGTTCAATGTGTATATTAATGTCAACAATATCAGCATATTTTGCAATGCTGAAGAACTAAGGGGGATTGATCAGGGATGAGTTACTTGGTTTGAGTTGTGTTTTTGTTTTGGTTTGGGTTTTTTGGTCCATTGATGCATACACCAAGTGGAAAGAAAAAAACAAACATAACATATACAGTAAAATTGCCAAAAGTATCCAGCTTTTTCACCAGCCTATTGAGGGTACTTGTGGCCGTTGTTAAATAAGAAGTTTAACACATAAATATTTTAGTATGTCATAAGGTCACTGTCTGTTTTATGTGCGCAATGAAAGGAGCTAAAAGCAGTGGAGGCAGGAAGGAGGGGGGCAAAAAAGTAGTAGTAAAGAGTATTTTTTGCCCTCTGTGGGATCAGTTTGTCCAGGCACTGAAGTAGACAAGGACGCATATACTTTCTGGGTCAGGATCTGCACTTCACCACATCAAGATCCCAAGTGTAACCGAACGCTGATCCATCAGCATTATTTTTGTCTGATTCATGCTATGCTCAGTAAAACCTTGTGTTATGGGCATGTGATCCAGCTCCTGAAGAGTAAGAAGTATGAACAGAAATGAGGTTTAAGTGCCACTTGTGTAGGTTGATGTGCTCTTCCCAAAAGGAATAACTATTTCCAAAGAAATCATCTTTCAAGACTGATAAGCACTGAAGAGAATTAAGCAAGCTCTTGAATAAGTTTAAAGGATGTCTACAGTTGTTTCATGTTTTTCAACAAAGACAGTGGCACTGTCATTTCACAACTAAAGGATGTGTTTTATATTACTTTTGGTGTCAACAAGCCTTAGTGTTAACCAAGGTAGCGTTCTTGTCAGGTTACATTTCCAGAGACTAACCATTACAAGAGGTATCGTATTTAAATTTCAGACTTGTGGATGTGTATTTATTCTTACGCAGAGGTCAGACAGAAAGCAGGTCAAGGTGCTCTTCTCACTCAGATTAGAAAGCTCCTTCAAGTTGTCTCAGTTCAAGAGCAAGTTATAGCACTCTTGTAGACTACTGGAGAACTACAAAGTCTCCAAATGAAGGAAATGGGTCCTGAGCAACTGGCTGTTGGTGGCCCTGCTTGAGCAGCAGGGTTGAACAAGATGACCTCCAGAGGTCCTTTCCAGCCTCAGCCATTCTGTGATTCTCTCATTCTGTGAACGTGCTGACCTTTCTTCCTTTTTGTCTCAAATTCCCCTAGTCTAAGTTCAGGAACTGATGCAAGGCAAATTTCTGCCCATCAGTAATCACTCCTGGCATGCAGTGGTTCATCAGATCATGTCTTTGCAAGATGGACTTGTTCATGATACAGCGGGTAACACTGGATTAAGGTCAAGCCTTGTCTTACACAAAGCATGTGTGCTTTGGAAGTTAGATATATTAGTTTGGTTGAACGAAATTATTTACGTGTCCTTGTGTGTATGCTTGAAACAGCTTCATAGGAGACTGGTAGAGACCACTAAAGACCATATGTCTTACTTTCATTGTGTGACTTTTCCTCCACTTGTAATTAGAAATAGTGACAGCATCTTGGTAATTTTATCAATGCATCGTGTGTCTGAGATTCCCAGGTGCTTTTATTGCACCTCCTGGGCCATACATTGTGGGTATGCTTTTGATGTTCATAGGGGAATGGAAATGCACTTTTTTGCAAAGTGATATATGTATATATGAAAGATGTTTCCTTTTCCTAGACTTGATCTAAGACCTCACATCAGTATCTATGTAAATAAATCTTTTCTGCAATAAAAAACATGTTGCTTGTAGTCTGTCACATTAAAATAAAGATTTGAACACAGTGAGAAGTCATAAATGGAAAAGAAAAAAGTATTTACAAGAACTCAAATGAAATAAAACTCCTTTTGAGCCAAACACTTCAATTGTACACTGTTGTTCCTTTATATTAGAAGATGCTGTAGGAAGTTTTAATATTGTTGCGCCAAGAACACTGCAATTTCATAGCAACATACTTTAGGAATAAAACTGAAAAATACCAGTGTATAAGACCTAATGTAAAGATTACTAGATTTGTTAATTGCTTTTTTTCCATTGACTTCAATGCACTTTGAACTGATCCAGATTAACCTTCCCAGAACTGCTGGAAGGAAGATGAATATGGAACTGAGGCAGGCAGAAGTAGGGGCTCTATCTGGCACAGGGTGATGACAGGACAGGGGGCTCAGGTTGTTTTGATTTGCTGAACTTGCAGCTGAGATGTGGGAAGAAACGCTGCCACCTCTTTTATTGATATTTGTTGGGAGACAGTCATTATATATTTCTCCATATGTATGTGTATGTGCATGTGAGGTTTTTCAGAGCTTTGGATGAATGCCTTTTACGTAGCATTTTTAAGATCAAAATCTATACAATTATGTGGATTCCTGCATGTAAATGATTTCAGGGAGTCTGGTGTTTTAGCATTTTTAATTTTCTAGTAGATTTTACGATAGTGTAAAGTGATAAATTATCTTTTGCGGCTGCCAGAGTTATTTAACTATCTGCAGACATGCCATTAGCAGGAGCAGTCTGTGCCCAGTCGGTGTTCCTCATCCCTCCTGGGGAGACTGCTCAGAGGGAAAAGGGTTTCCAGGCATTTTTTGTGCAAAGCCCTCTTGCTGGCAGTGCCACCGGGGTGCTGGGGAGTCCTGGCCGGCCGTGCTGCCCTACGAGCAGGAGGACATTTTTCTACCATGCACTGGAGAAAGCTACCAAACAAGCATCGGATGTTATTGACTTTCCATCACTACTGGCCTGTGTTAAGACCAGCGACATAGAAGAGAAAGGTTCCATTTCCCATTACCAGATATCCAATCCCCCTAGAAAACATCTGTTGAATCTGGGATGATGCCATGGTATTAGCTCTTCTGTTGCATGCTGTTTCATTGGCTGTTCTCAGCGCTGCCCTGTCTATCACGACGCATAATCTCTTTTCAGAGACATTTCAACCACATCATTAGGGTCCCCAGTCCCATTTCTTTGAAAATCGGTGGTAGTTTTTTGCCTTTGGCACACAACTTGAAGTTTAGAAACTTGACTCTGTGCAGGGTGTAAGAAAGGGAACAAAAGTTTCCCGATGATTTCATGTGACAAAAGTTGTGCAAGGAAAAGAAGTGGGTCTGCAGAAATCCTGCAAGTTGCCGTGTTTATATTCCCAAGAAACTCACACGGGAGTGCCTCAGACACATAACTAAACGCTCCTCAGAACGCTCATTACTGAAGACAGTATAAGAAAACGGTCTTTAGAATTCATGTGATATACTACCAACTGGAGGGAGAATAATACAGAAATACTTTCTTGATGATGTGTGCTAAAGCAGCAGGCATTTAAGAGCAATGGATGTCAATCTCTGAGGTTTTTGTAAAGAATTGCAATTTATGACGTGTTAGGGTAAACAGTTGGATTATATTTCTGAAATGCATGTTCCATCAGGTAAAATCATTGTGATTATAGGCTCTAGTACTTTAAGTAAGTAAGTTATGCACTAAAAGTCTGTAAAACAAGTATGCTTATGCTTAACTGTTAATCCCTTTTTGTATCTACACTGAGTAAACTACAAGAAAAGAGAAACTGCATTAAACAATAAGGGCATAAATGGCATGTTATGTCATCTTGATAAACAATGACTGTTATACTGTTTTCCTTCAAGAAGCAACTGTGGCTGGCCTCTGTATTCTCCCTCAATGGAGAATGTGCCTGAGTGTAAAAAAAAATGGAGGATTATTTAGAAGTTACTTTGTTCCTGCCCCTTGGTGAAAGCAGCACTTTCTCTGCATCTTCTTGCATTGCTGCTTTTCTTTCATTTCCTCAGCTCTTATCTTCTACAGAAAGCTGGAGTTATTATTTCAACAACCACCTACTATCATGCAGAATGTGAGGTTCGAATAAAGTGAAATAAAACTTGCTTTAAGTGGTTTTGCAAATGTTTGACAGCAGAAGATAATAAATGAAAATAAATCTCCAATATTTCTCCTAATGCAATTTGTGGCATGTCAACGTCAAAGGATTCGAACAACAAATCAACAAATATTTGAATGAAAACAATATACATAACTTATTTTTCTATATTAGAAACAACTGTCAAACAATTACTGTATGACTTCATGAATTAGTTGGTTGTTTTGAAATATTCCTGCTAGGATAAAAAAAAAAAAAGAAAAAAGAAAAAAAGAAAAAGAAGAGAAAAAATTCGCTACACAGGCCTTTGAGCCTGAACATATTGTGTCAATCATAAGCATATGCAATGTATCTAAGCCATGAGGTAAAAATTTTCTTTGTAAATTATTTCATAAATAAATAATTTGCCTGAAAAAAGTTTATGAAAATATTTTTGCCTTTATTAAGTTCTCTACAGTTCTTTTGTGGTGAATATAAACAGATTGATATTGACGTCTTCTTGATCTGCTTTATTTTAACTTGAAATGCAGAATGTATCCTGCAAGCATTTTTTATAGAGATACGGTAACAAACTTTTTTTCTGAGAGATACAGTATTTCATTGGAGTTGTCTACTTGAAACTACGAAGACATATTTTGTCCTCATTTTTGCTCATGAATGGCTTTTGCGGTTTCATTTTAAAAGCACATGCACAGAGAGGCTTATGTCTTTTAAAAATACATCGCCCTTATATTGTTCTACAGGTGAAAAAAGGTGTGTTTGTTATCAAAGGTTTACAAGTGTTGAAACCTGCGTTTTCATTGTCATCGATCTTCTTCACGGGTTGTCTGTCATAATGTGAATAAAATCTGGGAAAGCTGCAGCCACACATGCGAACTGGCTGGGATTTAAGGTGTGGGGGGCATCATTTCCTGGTTGAAAATAAAAAGACATTAATAAGTAAGTCTCACTAGAGCAGAGAAGCAAAGGGGAATAACCCTTGTTTAAATATTTTCCACTCAAGCCCTGCTTGTAAGATGCTTAGCCAAGTCATCAGACAAAATACCTGCAGATTTTAACCCTTCATAGGCAAGATATCTGCCAAGTGAACAGTCACTCCGGGCTGACATACTCAGTAACAATAACAAAATCTAAATTGCAGAGAAAAACATGTTTGAGTTGGTGCGAATGGGACAAAAACATTTGCTTTTCAGAATTCTGCATTCACCAAAATTTGTGAAAGCAGTTTGTCTCATTGACTGTGATTCAGCCATGGCACTTGCAGCTTGAGAAAAAGCAAAGGTTTACAAAGTCCAGAAAGGTTCTTTGCGCGTGTATTAGTGAGGTGCTACTGAGCGTGGCCCGGGTACCAAAATATCGAGGCAGACTTTGTAACAAACTTTAAATTTTGAGATTCCTTTCCTTCGCATTCCATATTTAAACATCTCTGCTGCTCCGAACTGATTTTCTGCTGATGGGTACGGAGGGAGTCCCACACATAATCTGTCAGTTAGTTCTCCTTTCCCTGTCTCGGGGATCCTACTGTGTGCTTCATCGTGCCACTATATTTTACCTTCCATTTTCAACATGACAAGTTCACCTCTTGTATGTGAATTATTGCTTTTTTATTCATAGAGCGCTTTATCAGATGAACCTACAAAAGAACTTAAGGGGGAAATGTGTTACTGTGTGATTTACATGAGCAATTACTTTACAAATCTGCCAGTGGATTATACTAAACATATATGAAGAATGTTTAAGTTTGGCGAGAGGGCTGCAAACGCCATACGTTTTACAGCACGGTTTCATTTGCGTCAGCGTGTATCTCTGCAGATTTTACGCTTTACATTTCACCATGTATTTGAGAATAAAATTGTAAGGAAAAAGTTATGTCATTTCAAACATTTGGGGGGAAGCAGCTTCATCTCCCGCACTGTAATGATTTAACTCTTTTCCAGCTTCTCCTTTGAATAACGTGTTAGTAGTTGCAAGCAACCAGAATGCATCTACTTTTATGTGAAATTGGTTTAAAACGACTTGCATGGGAGGAAAAACAAGCCATATAAAGTCACCTAACTGCAGAAAAATTGTGTCCAAATGCCCAACAAATGTTTACATAGTTTTTAACGCCTACTATATTTGGGATTTTAAAACCCTTCCACAGGAACCTTTTATGTACTGCTTCTCCTTGGAGAGTGTTTTTACATTAAGGTACAGACGTCTGGCAATTTGTAGCACGGGAGGAATCGGAGTATTTTGAAGTGAAAAGGTTCTGCTCAAGCAGGAAAAGTTGTAAGGGGTTTTCTGGGAGCAGCTGGGGACCGACCCGCGGCCGGCACCGAAGAGCAGGCAGCACCGGGGCGCGTCCACCCCCAAAACCTGGGAAGCGTCTGTCCATCCGCCTCCGCACCCGCAGAGAGACGGGGCAGGGGCTGCAGGGACCAGACACGCCGCTAAACCCGCATCTCCCCGCGCAACCCTCCCTGCCCCGCGCAGCGCCCGGCTCTCCCGAGGGAGGCAGCTAT